>JAKOGQ010000672.1:0-25000 GCA_022457205.1 Saccharum spontaneum
ACAGTACAGCTGTGAGGGCTATATGGCTCTGGCTCTAGTTATTCAAGAGACCTTTTCTAGCTTGTTAGAGGTTACCTTAAAAGGCGTAAGAATGGCTTGCCACGTTGGGTGTAGGGCGAGCCCCTGTCCTTAGTGTGTATAGGCTACGAGTTGTTGTGCCACTGGGAAGGGGGTTTTACATCTGCTTGCCGAGTGAATCTAATGGCCCTAACTTGTTAGACGAACTTTTGAATGGCTTTATATGGTTTTCAGTGTTTTGGGAGTAATTAACCCATGCATTTGGAAATCAAGACTCACAGTGAAAGTGTACACCTCTGCGCAGAGTTTAATAAACTGGTATACTAGCCGTGCTCACGGATACGAGCGGCCTTGGGGATTCTTACAGAATAGTTGATCACCATTGTTATATCATGCTTAATTACTGTTGTTATTATTATGCTCATGTTAATGCTATTCATTATCCTTATTACAATTGATCATTGGCTCATTAATGGGAATTGGTTCATCTTGATGCTACTCAATTGCTAATTATATGATGATTAAAAGCTAAACGCAGTCAAACAATGTCTAGCCTTTTGTGCCTCATGAACCCTGTGTTATACTTGTTGAGTTCGACATGGACTCACTCTTGCTATTCCCCCACACCTCAGTGTGTAGTGAGGTGCTGCTCAGAAGAAGGATAAAGAGGTAGTGGAGTTTCTAGAAGACTAATAGAAGTGCTAGGCATATATTACCCCTAGTCAGCCGTCCCTAAGAAGAATGGAGCCTGAAGTTTAGTCACCGTTCCATGATACTCTGATGTAAGTGTTAATATAGCTATGTATACGTTATATAATAACATTGTTTCTGATACTTTTTCATTCTGGCATATGTGTGGGCTTCCTGGGCACATATATGATTAGCCTGGTTTTGTTCTTTAGAAAATCGGGTGTGACAGAGTGGTATCAGAGCGGTGTTGACTGTAGAACGTATGCCAAGTAGCACTGGACGCATTCTAAAACTCATTTTACTATAAAACTAATTTGTCATACCTTGACTCATTGATTTTGACTATTTCCTCTTCCTTGTCTTATTGTATCTCCTCCTTGATAGCTTCCTTTGAGCTATTATCTCTTACTCCCTTGGATTTTGTTTCATATTGTTTTTACTAAAAGTTTTCTGATCCCACCTTGTTCAAAAATTCAATGGCCTCTTCATCATCTATAATCTGCCATGTAGGATGACCACTATTGTTGAAGAAGCATATGTAGTATCGATGATGTGATGTGTGCTTGTTTTGCTTGATGTGTTGCTTGTGTGTTGCTTTGTTCTCGTATTTCAAAGGTGGCTCGGAAGGTATAAGTCTTGAGGAGTAGCTCAATCCATGTTAAGTGGGATAGGTTTTACGTAATACTCCGCATGCTGATTTCTATAGTAGTATGCAATGTTTCTGTTATATCTCAAGATATGGACATGAGAAATTTATGAAATTTTATTGGGAATAACTAGACTTCTGTATCTTTCCAAACCCACTGGACTTACCTTTTTATCTATTTTGAGCTAAGAGATATACCTGTTCTAAGTTGAGGTTACTGCACAGTTTGGAATTCTAGAACAGTTTTGGCTAAGCTCTGTTTTCATTAATTTGATTATAGAATCTGGAAAAGTGTTGTGAATAAAAGTTTTAGATAATTTCATAAGCTTTCCAACCATTTAAAGATCACTTCATTTGGATCTTTGTAGCTCGAGTTATGCCAGATTTACTGAACTGCTAAAATTAGAATTCGCCTAGAAATTTTCTGCATTACTTCCTTATCTTGTATAAGTGAATATATCATTGGATATCTTTGAATCTTATTAATTTGCCTTAGAATCTTACATTAGAGATTATTATGGTTATCTAGTATAAAAGGAGATGCAAGTTACTTTGGTGTCCCCTAGTTTTTTTTTCTTAAGGGGGGTAGCAAAGTTGTGAGTGTTGCAAGATGAAGGTTTCGTATGTCCTAGTGCTTCACTTAGAAGAAGTGGTTATCTCTATGATTGGAAGTCTACTCATGTGCTAGTGTTGTTTGCTTGGGATCAGTGCTTTGTTGGATCGTCTACAAGAAGCTCTGGTATTCGTTAGGACTGGTCTTCACTTCAAGCTATCATCAGTTGGGAGTTCAACATTCAATTCAACATACTCTATACAAGTTAGCATGGACGACATAGGAAGGAGATGTTGGAAGTCTATAGTTAGTTTCATGAAAACTTAGATGACATCACCCCCATATCAAGTATGTTTAGTAAGTTTTAAGTGAAGGACTTATCATTAGCAGCAAGCCTTAAACAGAGTGTTGCCTTCAATGACATTGCCAGGTAGAACAAAATCTTTGTTAAGTGGGGTAGTGTCCGCTACCATCATTAATCTCAAGCGATGAGGTACGAAGAACTGAAGATCAAACCTTATCTTTCTTGTCATCTTTTGGCTATCCTTGATCTATGTCTTATATCTCATCAACGCAAAGCAAAGAAGCATGAAGACTTGGAGATTAGTGTTATCTATCTCTCTAATCTCTCTGAATCTCATTTTTATCTTATCCTGTCTTTTTAGAGTAGTCTGTCTTCCATAGCTTATATCTCTATTTTTGGATGCCCAAAAATCATGGATAAATTTTGGACAATAGTAGACTTCAATATCTTTCTTTGACCGTAAGAACCACCCTGATAGCTATTATGGTTTGGGAGTTATGAAAATCACAAGGCGACGCATCTGTGCTGTCATTAACCTGGAATAGTTTCTGTTGTGCACAGTTTCTGACTACCTTAACTGCAGAATCTGGAGAAGTGTTCTATAAGAAAGTTGTAGTAAATTTGATATTCTTTCCAACGGTATAAGCTACAACATCATCGGATTCACAGAACTCAAGTTATAACTGGATTTCTGCACTGCTATTTTTCTGCTCGCGAGGAAGTGCAGGATTACTTGTTCTTGCATATGCTCATGAATCTCTTTGAGATGATAGAAGGACATGATGGTAGTTATCACTCAGAAACACATGTAATCTATCCTTTGGTGTTCTCTAGTTGATCTCTTCTTAAGGGGGTTTGCCGAATTAAAAGACGATACAAGATGGAGGTTTATATATTCTATTTTGTCACTTGGAAGCATCAGCTACCTACATGGTTGCAAAGTTACTATCAAGCGCCGGTATCTTTTCTCAGCGCTGGTAATATGTTAGAACCATCTACAAGGATCGTAAGTGTCTCAAGGACACCTTTACAAAGTTGGTTATGAGCTTGTGGCATCATCATTGGATAAGAGTTGATGAAGGAAAAGTGAAGACTTGCAGAATCAACTTTATCTTTCTCCCTAGTCTCTCCAAATCTCGGGACGAGATTCCTATTAAGTGAGGTAGAATTGTCACACCCTAAGATTAAATATTTTGGGTTGTTCTTAGAAAACACTAAATAAAATAAATAATTTCAATATTTGAATAAATTTATTAGATAAGTTAAGTTGTTGCTAATTTAAATATAGAAAATTGTGGTTTTAAACTTTTTCATATTAATTTGATAATGTGGTGTTTGTGTGATGCTTATCTTTGGTGTTGGTGAGTGCTATTATTTTTAAAATACCATAGGATGACGTTTACTTCTCACCGGAAATTTTTTTTGGCATTTTCTGGATTTAAAATTTCAATTTCCGTGAGCTTAATCTTTTTCCTTGATCTCTTCATCAATCTTTTCATGAGCTCAAACTCATTTAGTTGAGTTCCTTATCTTTCCAAGAGTCTCCAGGATTTTTTCCGTGATTTTTCTGAGCTCCGGGCTATTTTCACGGCCAAAAAGGTAATTTTAGATTTTATAGAATTATTTTATTCGCGGAATTAAAATAATCCCGAAATTAAGAAAATCCGAAAAGTTTCCAAACCCTACGACTATATATATGCCGGCGTAGCCGTTGACGCCCTGGTTTTAGAAGTACAACCCTTATCGTGAACCGCTGCTCGTAGCTCCCTCCACCTCTCGCCGAAGTTCTGCATCTACAGCTTGCGTTCCGGCGAACTTCCGACGAGCTTTTCCGGCCAAACCGTCGCGTCCCGACACCAGCCACCACCACCAAGAGGCAGCCCTCGTCGTTCTCTACAGTATGGTATATCCGTTTACGCGAATCCATCGCCGTTTCATCGAGTTCCCATCTCATCTTACTTCTCTCCGGCGAGGTTCCACCATGGCTGACCGGAGCTCCTCCAAGCTCAAGGTAGAAGATGATACTATTTACAGTTTTGCCACTAATCTTGTTTTGAGCATAAAATCTTCGTTTTAACTCTGATTTGACCCGTTCAAGTTGCGTTAGGTTCGTATTTGCGAGCTCTACATGTTAGTATAGCTGTACAGTAGGTTTCGAAAATTTAATTTTCAAGTTTATATTAAAGTAATTATTTGTCTATAGGAAATCTTAGAAAATTCATAACTTTCACGTTTTAAATCTGAATTTCATGATCTTTACGTCTGTGTGATCGTAGTAACATGTAGAAGAGTTTTATAAACTTTTTATACTGTTTTAATTATGTTTCTTTGTTTGCTTCGTGTATGATTGCTCGGATGATTGTGTATTGATGCTTGGTGATCGAGTATAGACGGTGAGCCGTTTCTTGACGATCAGGAGTATTATTTTGAGCCAGACCAGCAGTATCATCAGGAAAGCTTTGATCAAGGCAAGTATAACATGGGACCATCCTTGTTGTCCTATTCACTGAAATTATCATACATATGCATGTGTCCTCGTTGACAACCATAGAGATTATAACCTAGCTATTGATATCTTGTTTCCTTGTCACCTATTGGTTATGCATTTGGGTAGCTATTGCTAGTGCTTAATTATGAACAATGATCTTGTAATTTGATTAATGGATTAAGCAACCAACCATTAAGATGATTTTATTACTGTTGAAAGGGGGCTAGAGCAAGGGGTTATATTGTTGCTCTAGTTACTCTCCGTAAGGACTTACCTGTAAGTGATAACCGGGACATATAGTACAGCTGTTAGGGCTATATGGCTCTGGCTCTAGTTGTTCAAGAGACCTTTTCTAGCTTGTTAGAGGTTACCTTAAAAGGCGTAAGAATGGCTTGCCACGTTGGGTGTAGGGCGAGCCCCTGTCCTTAGTGTGTATAGGCTGCGAGTTGTTGTGCCACTGGGAAGGGGGTTCTACATCTGCCTGCCGAGTGAATCTAATGGCCCTAACTTGTTAGACGAACTTTTGAATGGCTTTATATGGTTTTCAGTGTTTTGGGAGTAATTAACCCATGCATTTGGAAATCATGACTCACAGTTAAAGTGTACACATCTACGCAGAGTTTAATAAACTGGTATACTAGCCGTGCTCACGGATACGAGCGGCCTTGGGGATTCTTACAGAATAGTTGATCACCATTGTTATATCATGCTTAATTACTGTTGTTATTATTATGCTCATGTTAATGCTATTCATTATCCTTATTACAATTGATCATTGGTTCATTAATGGGAATTGGTTCATCTTGATGCTACTCAATTGCTAATTATATGATGATTAAAAGCTAAACGCAGTCAAACAATGTCTAGCCTTTTGTGCCTCATGAACCCTGTGTTATACTTGTTGAGTTCGACATGGACTCACTCTTGCTATTCCCCCACACCTCAGTGTGTAGTGAGGTGCTGCTCAGAAGAAGGATAAAGAGGTAGTGGAGTTTCTAGAAGACTAATAGAAGTGCTAGGCATATGTTACCCCCAGTCAGCCGTCTCTGAGAAGAATGGAGCCTGAAGTTTAGTCACTGTTCCGTGATACTCTGATGTAAGTGTTAATATAGCTATGTATACGTTATATAATAACATTGTTTCTGATACTTCTTCATTCTGGCATATGTGTGGACTTCCTGGGCACACATATGATTAGCCTGGTTTTGTTCTTTAGAAAACCAGGTGTGACATTAAGCCTCGATATGTTGGACCTTATCGGATTATTGAGAAAAGTGTGAGAGTAGCTTATAAGCTCAATCTACCTCGTGAGCTGGGAGCTATCTTTCCAATTTTCCATGTTTCTCAATTGAAGACCTGTCTCTGCCTTCCTGAGGAAAGAGTAGATGTAAGGCGCATCAAACTAAAATCAGATCTTGCTTATGAGGAGAAACTTGTATATGTTCTAGATACTATGAAAAGGGTGCCTCAAAGTTGAGTAGTCAAATTATACAAGGTGGTTTGGAGTAATCATAGGGAACGTGATGCGACATGGGAAAGAGAGGATTATTTAAAGGACAACTATTCCGCTTTCTTTGAAAAATGGTACACTTTCCAAATCTTGGGATGAGATTTTTATAAGGGAGGAGGGTGTTGGGCATTCTTAACGTCATTACCAAAAGTAGACTTAGTTTTCTAATTCTGATAACGGCGCCAAAAATGCCAAACCTATCCCTCATGCCACTTAAGCCAAGTTGTCATCCCCAGCATGACATGAGAGACACGGTATTGAAATATGCAACTGCTCTTCTAAATAAATAATAAATAAGATCTGCAAGCGCACAGATTAATACCGATGTAGCATTTTAACCGGGAAGTATTCCAAGTATTGTTATTTATATTTTTACCACTGGGAAGGGATTACTAACATCAATGTTGATTATGGAATGGAATATAGGAATGAGTATCAATCATTGCATGTATAAGTGAGAGCATTCATCTATCCCTTGCATACAGGGGTAAGTGTCACATAAAATATAGATAAAGTATGAATGGTGACAAAGATAATTAATCTGATCAGCTAGCCACATATAATAATGATAAGCACCTCAACAGATATTCTAGCAAGTCATTAGCATGGTATTAGGATGAACTACAAGGATATTTCCTAAGTTATTCTTAACTATAAAGTCTAGCATATCATAGTTAGTGCAAGTACACTTGGCAATCATTGCGAAAAAGGACTACGCCCATGCATAGTGATATTATCAAGGAAGATGAGGAACATAGCAATCACTCCCCCGTAATAATGTTGCTCTGCCTGCCTTACACACGGGAGGGGGACTATATAAGAACCAACGAAGCTGTCACCATCGCGGACCACCCCACGATCCAGCATATAAGGTGCAATCGCAGATAAATATGGTCTAAGCACCACGCCTACACAATATTTATCATTTACCCATGGATCCAATGGATAAACGCTATACGATCCTAAACATGTATATAATTCCAATCTAACTAAGCCAAGCGTATAACTACAATAAACTAAGAACAATATAATCGCAAATGATAACAAGTAGAGCATAGTCATAATCAATATATTGAAATAGAACAAAATTGTATTCATAATATTGAAGAACAAAGATGAACAATGAAGAACAGTAAAGGAATTACCAAGAATCCTCTTGACAGATCCGGAAACCAATCGAAGATTGACTCCTTCTAGTTCTAATCCTATGTAGCTATGCTATACTAGAGATCTAGTTGATGTGGTGGCTCTAGGGCTTGATCAGAGACTCTCCTCCTGAGATTAGGGTTTGAAGAATTGAGAATGAGGGAGTGCCTCCTCCAGGGGCCAAGGGTCTTGCTTATATAGCCCCCTCAAGTGAACGTGGGCCGTCGGATCAAACCGACATTAATCGCACGGTTTTCCTTGATCCCTTAGGTCGGTGGAGCATAATCCGCGAGACGGAGCCTGATTGGCTCTCAGGCCAGGGCGGGCGCCCTAGGGAGCAGGGCGGGCACCCTGCCTCCGGGCCCGTTCGGCCTCCTGTTCGATCTCGTGGCTTTTGGAGTCTTCTAGATGATAGAAAATCGGTGAACACGTTATTATCTCTATGTAAACCTGACGTGTGGGCCTTTCCTCCGTATTTTCTGATAACCCCCTGCAGAAACAGACAAACACCAAAACTCGTGGAATTCTGTCAGATAAAACCCTAAGTCTAGGTGTTGGTTGCATTTGGATCCTTTTCTTTATTTATTTGATAACTATATTTGGTACTTAAGGACCGTCAACAAACTCCCCCAAGCTTACCTCTTGCTCATCCCTGAGCAAGGATAGACTCATTATGGATCAGAAGTTGTTGCAACGCCTTTGAACGTTGACGGTACATATGCTTTCAAATAAGGTCTCATCCCTGAGTTAGAGTAAACTGTCAAGACTTAAAACTTACTCATTTTTCCTTTCACCATGGGGCTTGCAACCGTCACCTGCATCTTGAGTGATTAAAAGATAGAACGGTCTAGTCAAACGCCATGTCTCTTATTCTTGATCAGCTATAGCTCTGGAGTTTTTTTTTGCAAATTTTCAAATAAAACTCAGAGATTCCTTGTATGACTCTCTCAGATCTCTCTTTTGTGGTATTTCTGGATCCTTACTGTAACAGAACCGACCAAATTATAAGAGCACAAGTACGAAAACAAGCACCGAAGCGCTCAAATTTTCAAACTTGAGCCCATATAATCCCGGTAGTCAATCGAAATCACGAAGGATTTCAAACCAAACTGCTTACAACCAGGATCGCATCATTCAACATACACATCATACGTTACATTTCACAAGTAGTTCAGAGATAACTTAACACCACGGAGTAGCAATTATTACAAACTGAGTTTGAAAGTAGCGGAAGTCTGACACACACTGAAGATACTTAAATACTGCCAGTTTGGTTAGATCAACATCCCACAAAAGAACGAGGTAAGTACATAAAGATGATCATGCCCATGTGATCTAGTCCTCATCCCCCGCGGGGTGAAGGCAAGTCTTGCAGAAGCCTTGGTAAAGCATATCATCTGCAACAGGAGGGAATAAACCCTGAGTACTGGAATGTACTCAGCTAGACTTACCCGTCGTAAACCAGAAATAAAGTAGACACCAAGGTTTATGCAAGGCTTACACAAGAGGCTAGCTGACACCACATTTTGCATAAAGGCATAAGTAGCTGAAACTTTTATAACCTGTACTAGCAGTTATTTTTAGCATTTACCTGTCATCTATCTTAGCACCTGTACTAAACATGCACTTGATTATCATCAAACAATTATTCATATTATTCCATAGCAGGTATGAATTGTGGCAACATTGTATCATTCACTTAACCATCTGTTTAATTAATGAGATCTACGTTGCCGCTGCTCAAGTCAAGTGCTCACTAACCGGGAGCGACGGCGATTCGAATCGAATTCCTATCCAGCTGGAGGGGTATTTCTAACACTCACCGCGCAGGCCCCTGCCAGGGTCGCACAAGCCACCTTTCGTATGATTCAGGAATCGCGGGTCCGAATGATGTCGCAACCCCAAGGGCGACACTCTGCCAGGTGATAGGGACTCTAACCCCCCCTTGGTCTCACGCCAATGTCCCCAAGCACATCCTTTCTCTCCTCCAAGAAGCAACCTACCATTCGATTCCCGGCCTGAATCAAATTACTCGGCTTCGCGGTCGGAACGACTTATCCGGCCAACTAAGTGTTAGACTGCGTTCAACATGACTCAAGGACGTACAGCGAATCGGTCCTTAAACGACTCAGACGGGCATGGCTCCACACCCAAGACGTGAAGTGTCTTGCAGCTGTACCATCGAACTCCCGCCCGGTCTCAATTTCATTTTAAAGCATGGTTCCATCACGATAGCCATAAGCCACTCGCGACCCAGTCCTATCTCTCGCGGATGACCGGAAATCACCCGACTTCTACCGTACTAAGCAGGGCTAAGCATTGACACGTGCCTACACCTAATATAGGATTAGGGCATAATATCTGGACAAGGACAGGTGTAATGCAACAGTTGTTTTCATACAACTCCTACTACATAATGCAGTAAACAAATAAAAGTACTCAAGATATCTTTTATCAAATAATGGGTTCAGCATGCACCGGGGCTTGCCTTTCAGGAAGGTGGAAGGCCGGTGATCAGGACACTCCTGAAGGTCTTCTTCGGAGACTTCTTCGCCGATTGACTCGGTCTGCTCCGCTGGTTGACTCAGCACTTCTTCTGGGACTGTCTGCTCGAACTCGAGGAGCGTTACCCCCTCCGGTACACCTATTGCATAAGTGCATAATAAATCTCATGAATGCATAATGAGAGATGCAATATGCTCGGAATGAAATGCAGTACAACAATTTAGCGCTCTATTCAAATCACTTCAAAAGAGTAGGTGCAAATTTCCTCTCCGGTAGAGGAGTACTCACCTAGTCTACTTAGCCTAAGATAAAGTTGCTCATCTTCAGTTAGAGCCCTAACTCCTAACAATTACAAAAGTAACTTGTCTTAGGATATCACCAAATCAATCAACAAGGCATCACAATAGAGCATACTGGACAGCAGCTACTTGTTTTTATCACAACTAAAGATTTACAATTCCAAAAGAGATGATCTAGGACAATCTGGAAAGCCTAAGAAATACTCTACAATTCATTTTCAGAACTCAACCCCAAACTCATAAGTTTTCCACGTCAAACTTCACAAGTTCCAGAATCTGTCCTCTCAAAACAGAAAGTAAGGTGGAACCAACTAGAATATTTATTTAACCCCATTTCTTAATTTACTTAATTATTTAGGTAGAATTTTAAACATATATGTAAACTGCTCCTAAAATTCTACAAAAATTACAGGGGGCTCTCTGACCTCTAAATAGACCACAGTAAAAATTTGAACAAGTTTTATTCACAGAAACTCCCTATACAAAATTCACAAGCCCAAAAGGCTGATTTTTGCATAAATCATAAATCACATTGAAAAGTATCAAACAACAGATTTCATATTTTTCTTAGACACTCTAGGGTACCAAGACATTCTCCAAAAATTTACAATAACATTGCACATGTAGAAAAATTATAAAAATTACTTCAATAAATTCCTAGAATGAAATGATAGCCTTATAACTTGAAAATTACTTAAGTACTGATGCCCAAATTTTTACCATAGCTAGGACTAGCATAGAGTAACCTACCCACCAAATTTCATAATTTATGGAACTCTACAGCTCAAGCTATAAATTAAACAAATTTGTATGCATTCCAAAACACATTTAAAGGATCTAATAAAATCTTACAGAATTTAAACATCTCAAGCCAGATCTATATTTTTCTAAAATACTACACATCCAGTAGATTCTAACAAAATTTATTTCATGATTTTTGGATCACTAAAACCCTAGATTCCTATTTTCCAAGTATTACAAAAATCAGTATCAAAATAATAAAATCCATTTTTTTATTTCGGACAACTGGGCCGGCCCGGGAATGAATCCGGCCCACACTCCAAACCCGCGCGCGCTTGGCCCGCTCGGCTCTCCCGCCCGCGCGCGCGTGTGACTGACCCGGTGGCCCCACCGATCAGAGAGAGAGAGGCGGAGAAGGTGGCGGTGGTCGCCGGAACTCGCCGTCGGTGAGCCGGCCGGCGAAACGGGATGAACGGGCATGACCACGTCATCGAACTACGTCGATTGATGGCAAGAATGGGGTGGCGGAGCAACGGCAAGGCGCTCGCCGTCGGTCATGGCGGTACGGTGGAGGTGCGCGGCGGTACGCCGGCAACGGTGAGCCCCTACCGCCTCAACCGAACCCACTCCAAGCTTCCCGGGGTCACTGGGCAACCGATTAAGCGAAAAGGAAGGGATGAGAAGGGCTAGGCTGCTCTGACCGCGGCGGCCTCGAACTCCGGCGAGGTCCCGAACGCGGTCGCGGCGGCGGAGGCGAGCAATGTGGCCTCACCTTCACTCAAAGGCTTCCGGAAACGGGTGGAGGTGGTAGAGGAAGACGCGGCGAGGTCGCTGGCGGGAGGAATCGAGCCAAGACGCAACGACGGCGGTGCACGAGCGAGGGGAAGGGACGCGGCGGCAATGGCACCTCGGTGCTCCGCTCTGGCTCAGGGAGGCGAAGGAGAAGCCGAGGCGCGAGTGAGCGACCGGTGCGGCTTCGTGGCGCCTTTGAGGGCCGTGTGACCTGACTGGTGGGGCCGCAACCGACGCATGGCCGCCACCGAGCTCCCACGCGTCGCCGCTGTCCTGGCTCCGGTCGGCCACGGCAGACAGACGAGCCGACTGACTAAATCGACGATTCAACGCGACCGATGGCCGACTGACAGAGCCATTTTGTCACTGAATATCTCCTAAACCGGTTTGAATTAGGAGCAGATGATAACATCAAATTTGTAGGGCTTTGTGAGGTCAACAACTTTGTCAATTGGTGTTTAGGCTGGTTCGGCCTATATTTGAAACCACATGGCCTCAAAGTAGTGCTCAAAGAAACTGAAACCGGGTTTCAGTTACTGAAACCGACTGACAGCTCAAGTTCATGGCAAGATATCTCTTGAATCATTGAGAATCAGGTTTGGGTGCTATTGACAAAGTTGTAGGGCTACATGTGATCTACAAGTTTGTCAATATGAGTGAAGGCTAGTTTGGCTTGGTTTGCAAACTACAAGCTTCTAAAGTAGGCATCAGTGAAACTGTAAGGTTCAATCCCAGACTTAGAAAAATTCTAAGTCCTGGAATTACACTACTAGCTGACTTGTGGGCCACTTTTGAGCATGTTGTGGTCATTTTCATGAGATGGTCATATTGAGACTTTTGTTCCCCATGAATTTCTTTACAACTTTGCTTAAGGGTGCTCTTCCATGCAAGATCTCTAAATTAGACTTTCTAATTGGTCAAACTAGAACCTTCTAGGGTCAAATGGGAGTCAAACTTGTCATGGAGGGCAATTTTGTAATTTTGGTCAACATGAACCCTGATCCAAATGTTACTCTAAGTATAGCTAAGGTGTTGTAGGTCATGATTGATGACTTTACCTTTTTGTTACACCAACTATCAATTACTTTGTGAAATCAATTAAACAAACCCTAAACAAACACATGAATTGCATTACATGAAATACTAAACATGGATTATGCATGTCATGCTTATGCAAATGCAATGCAATTAAGGACTAAACACTTGAGGTGTTACAGCCCTCCCCCCTTATAAAAATCTCGTCCCGAGATTTGGAAAGCGTACCATTTTTCATAGAATTCCTTATAACCATCCCGCAAATAATCTTCCCGTTCCCACGTAGCATCACTCTCACTACCCTGATTGCTCCACATCACCTTGTACCACTTAACCACTTTACTTCTAGTTACTCGTTCCTGAGTATCGATCACTCGGACTGGTTTTTCTTCATAGGTTAAGTCGGATTCCAGCCTGATATCTCCTAACGGAACTTGTTCCTCGGGAACTCGAAGACACTTTTTAAGCTGAGATACATGGAAAACATTGAATATGGCTCTCATCTCAGGAGGCAACTGGATTTTGTACGCAACAGCTCCACTCTTGCCTATGATCTGGAAAGGACCCACATATCTTGGTGCAAGCTTTCGCTTAACGCCAAAACGTTGGACACTCTTCATTGGAGAAACTTTCAAATAAACGAAGTCCCCAACTTCAAATTCGAGTGGTTTTCTGCGACGATCAGCATAGCTTTTCTGTCTAGCTTGGGCTGCAGCCATGTGTTTCTGGATAGTACGGACTTGTTCCTCGGCTTCCTGGACAAAATCAATGCCATAATACCTCCTTTCCCCAGCTTCTACCCAGTTTAGTGGGGTTCGGCACTTACGACCGTACAAAGCTTCGAATGGAGCCATCTTGATACTCTCTTGATAACTGTTATTGTACGAGAATTCAGCTAAGGGTAGCCATTTTTCCCAAGAACCCTTGGATGAAATGACGCATGCCCGCAACAGATCTTCCAAGATTTGGTTAACTCGTTCCGTCTGACCAGATGTCTGGGGGTGATAAGCAGAGCTTCTTACTAACTTGGTTCCCAGAAGGTGATGCAAATGCTCCCAAAAGCGAGCAGTGAACTGGGGACCCCGATCAGAAACGATTGTACGAGGTATCCCATGAAGCCGGACTATCTGATTGAAGTACAACTCAGCATAGTCAGTAGGACGATAGTCCACTCTCACGGGGATGAAATGAGCTGATTTGGTCAAACGGTCAACAATTACCCAGATAGAGTTATGATTTTTGACTGTAGGAGGAAGTCCGACAATGAAATCCATACTTATTTCTTCCCATTTCCAGCCTGGAATGGAAAGTGGCTGAAGCAACCCAGCTTTCATATGCACAGCTTTCACTCTGCAACAGGTGTCGCATCTAGCAACATATGCAGCTATCTCTTTCCGCATCTTGGTCCACCAATAAAGTGGTTTCAAATCATAATACATCTTATTACTACCAGGATGGATGGACAACTTGGAAGAATGTGCCTCGGACAGGATCTGATCTCTAAGCTCTCGATCCTTAGGTACCACTAATCTATCCTTGAACCACAGCACACCTTCGTCATCTAACCTGAAATGCTTAGTTTCTTCCTCTTTCATCTTCCGTTTTATGTGAAATATACCCGAATCAGTCTTTTGGAGCTCGATGATTTTATTTCTGAGAGTACCACTGACAGTGATGTTGTACAAGACTGCCGGATGTAACAGGCGGGATCGGTGAAAATCAGTTTCAACTAAGGAATAGCAATGAGATTTACGGCTCAAAGCGTCCGCAACCACGTTCGCCTTGCCCGGGTGATAGTGCACTTGGAGATTATAATCTTTAATCAGCTCAAGCCATCTTCTCTGACGCATATTTAGCTCGGGTTGGGTGAAGATGTATTTGAGGCTTTTGTGGTCTGTATAGATATTGCAGACATTGCCCAGCAGATAATGCCGCCATACCTTCAAAGCATGAACAACTGCGGCCAGTTCTAAGTCATGCGTTGGATAATTCACCTCATGCTTCCGAAGTTGCCGTGAAGTATATGCAATTACTCGGCCTTCCTGCATCAGAACACCTCCCAAACCTATGCCTGAGGCATCACAGTAAACATCAAAAGGTTTCTCGATATCCGGTTGTGCCAAAACCGGAGCCGAGGTTAGGAGGGTTCGCAGTTGGTGAAAAGCCGCATCACACTCAGGAGTCCAGACAAACCTGGTGTCTTTTTGCAGCAACCGAGTCATGGGTTTGGCTATTTTTGAGAAATCCGGGATGAAGCGACGATAATAGCCAGCCAACCCAAGAAAACTCCGGACCTCATGAACCGAAGTAGGAGCCTTCCAATTCAATACTTCTTCTACCTTGGCGGGATCCACCATAATACCTCCATCGGACAATACATGCCCAAGAAAAGGTACTTCCCGAAGCCAGAATTCGCATTTACTGAACTTTGCATACAGTTTATGCTCACGCAATCTGCTGAGGACAATACGCAAGTGTTCCGCGTGGTCTTCCTCATTTTCAGAATACACTAAGATGTCATCAATGAACACCACCACAAACTTGTCCAATTCGGGCATAAACACCGAATTCATCAAGCACATGAAGTGCGCTGGGGCATTAGTCAGACCGAAGGACATGACAAGATACTCATAAAGGCCGTATCTCGTCGAGAAGGCTGTTTTTGGAACATCTTCAGGACGAATTTTAATCTGATGATACCCAGACCTTAGATCAATCTTGGAAAAGACTTTGGCTTTGGACAATTGATCGAACAAGATGTCGATACGCGGCAGAGGATACTTATTCTTGACAGTGACTGCATTCAGAGGTCTATAGTCCACGCACATCCGCAAGGTTTGATCCTTCTTCTTTACAAAGATAGCAGGGCAACCCCACGGAGATGAGCTAGGACGGATCAACCCCTTCTTTAGAAGTTCATTCAATTGTACCTTAAGCTCAGCTAACTCATTTGGAGGCATTCTATAGGGTCTCCTAGAGATGGGTGCGGTACCAGGCAGCAACTCGATTTTAAATTCCACATCCCGATCCGGAGGGAGTCCCGGCAAATCATCGGGAAAAACATCCGGAAACTCATTTACTACGGGAATTTCAGCCAACGCCTTTGCTTGCACAGCATGAATTTTTCCCGACAATTCAACTTTTCTGGGAAGTTGAACTAGAAAACCCTTTTGATCGGTAGGATCTCTGAGCATAACTACCCGAGCAGATGTGTCAATGAGTACCCCATTCTGACTCATCCAATTCATTCCCAAGATAACATCTATGTCTAACCCCGGTAACACCAATAGAGCAAGCGAATAACTTCGCCCTTCTATCTCAAACTTAAAGTTCCCCACTACTTTGTTTGTGGAAATATTCCCACTTGCAGCACTAATACAATAACCCACACCTTCAACAGTATGCAACTTGTGTGCAAATTTGGATGCAAACTTAGGACTGATAAAGGAATGCGAAGCACCTGAATCAAAAAGTACCACTGCGGGGTGTTGGTCAACTAGGAACTTACCAGCCGTGACTACCTCACCAGATGGAATTTCTTCAATGCTGTTATAGTGAGCATGTCCCTGACGACCACCTTGATTGACATTTTTCTTAGGGTACGGACAGTTCCGGGCCCAATGACCTGGCTTGTTGCAATTCCAGCAAGGCATATTGCTAGGAGGAACACTAGAACTACTCTGACCAGAAGTCCCTTTTGGCAGAGCGACAGTGTATGCCTTACGGAACCCAGTTTTCGCAGCCGTCTTTTTCTGTGGCGGACGGAACCTTGCATTCTGGGCAGGCGGACGTGGAGAAGACCTGGGTGCTGCTGAGGCCCTTGACTGAGAAGCGCTTGCCTCAAGGGCCCTTTTCCGGCTCTTAGAAGCAGAATAAATAGTATTATTGTTCTCTTGTGTCAAAGCATCACTGATGAAATCATTGAAAGTGGTACACTTGCTAGTACCCATAGTCTTCATTAACTTTGGGCCGAGGCCCCTTTTGAAACTAGCAATCTTTTTGGCATCAGTATCCACAAATTCCGTGGCGTACCTTGCCAAGTTGTTGAAGGACTGCAGGTACTCAGTTAAGCTCTTGTTCCCCTGTGACAGCCTCATAAACTCTGTATGCTTGATTGCCATCAGACCTGGAGGGATATAATTCCCCCGGAATGCCGCCTTAAACTGATCCCAAGCGATCGGGACATTAGCAGGGAGCGTGGAGCGATAGTGACTCCACCAGATGCCTGCTGGACCATGCAATTGATGGGAGGCATACTCCGTTTTCAGCTCATCAGTTAGGCGTAACAGACGAAACTTTTGCTCAATTGTATTCAACCATTCATCAGCCTGCAGGGGCTCTTCCGCTTCCTTAAAAAGCGGGGGCTTTGTATCCAGGAAATCCTTGAAGTCACTGTATTGGTTTGGCTCCGGGCCCTGACGACCATGCCGAGCCTCACGATTGGCCATTTGGCGCAATGCGTCGGCCAACATCCGCTGCCCCTCAACTACTGTTTGCATTAACTCCGCCGGGGTAGGTGGTGGCGGAGGGGGCGGCTGGTCCTCCTCCTCATTTCCACGACCTCTACGAAGATTGTACGACATCTGCAAAATGCATAGCCAATGAGCACTGACGATGTGGGAAATTTGTAGATGAATTATTGCGAAATGTCAAACTGTCTTCAAGAATAAAATTCTCATAATAAATAAGACACAATAATTCATCACAACCGCACGATCCATTCAAGCGCATCAATTGCCGAACTCGTACTTGGTAATCCATCAAGACGTTCTCCGATAAAGGCTCACTCGCAGGGAGCACAACGGTCATTGGATCGTTTACGTTGCTATCTACGTGATTTTGACCTTTTTGCCCGGTACTTTGATTTGATTTCAAGATTGTTAATGACTGTGAAAGGCTACTCCAAACTGACCACAAAGAGACTTCTCAATGGAGAGTTCTATGTTGGATCAGGACTAGCCACCTCGATACCTGCGCGTGCCAAGCAGCACAACCTTATGTCGCGCGCCATAGGAGGCCCTCGGTTTCGTCGCGGCACCGAAGGGAGCTAATCGTGACACCATCATCGAACACAACACAATAAGACATCCCATTGCGATCGAAATTATCAGGTTCAAACTACATTCAGGAAACATACGGTTCAACCTTACATCCCAACGTCAAATTATTACAAGGCCTCACTCCTACACAGGGAGGCGCAAAAGACGATCCTAACATTAAAGGTACGTGACGACTACTCTAAGCATCATCCTCCGAGTCCGTGTCAAGGATCTCCCCGCCGTCCTCATCACTGACAGGCTCTAACTCTTCGTCTTCTTCTTCTTCTTCTGGTTCTTCCTCTGGTGCTTCCGCAGGTGGAGCATCTTGTGGTCCATCGACCTCTACTTCATCATCATTATCCTCTGCCATGAAGATTCCGGAACCCATCTCCTCATCAACATTGTTGTTCCTAGGTAGCAGAGGATTTAGTTGGTTGTTCAGGCGGTGCACTTCTTCATGAAGATTGTCATTGTATTCTTCAGCATTCTCCAACTGTTGTTCGAGCTCAAACTGACGAGCTCTCAGAACGTTCTCCTCGTACCAGGCTTCATCCCTCTGTTCCATTACACGGACCAACATACGCTGACAGTTGCGATTGGCCACTGTCAACCTTTGGACTGCAAGTGTTTCTTGATCTCTATCATGAATTACTTGCTCCAACTGTTGCCGTGCTGCATCCCTGGCAGCGGTCACCTCAGCCAGCTCAGCCCGTAACTGTTCCACCTCGGAGGGCTCAGGACGGGGCTCCCGTGGAGCTAACTGGTGGCGAGGGACCCTTCCCCCCGTTGATTTACGGGCTGTCATCCGGGTACGAGCCATCTGTATCAACAAGATGTGACTTAAAGTGAGAATCATTTAGGGGATACGAAATTTTTCTTTAGTCGGGACTATTCAAATTTTTAAGGAGGGAGTAAATGACATGTATGATATAATTAAACATGATGCATGCACGATCCGTACGTCCTCTCACCTTAGTAGAAAACTAATATGCTAACGCTAAACGGTGGCATACATACGTTCTCTCATATAAGCGAAACTATCGGTCTACACGTTACGCTGTTAGTGTACCTGCAGAAAATTTCCATTGCAGCCCAACAATTCCCAAAATAACATACAGGAAGCAGTAAACTAAATACTTTCCATATACACATCCCCAGATGTATATATTTCAGTATCAAAGCTACCCGATGGATAGATGCCCACAATTAAGTGTTTTTACATAGTTACATGGTTTGAACATGTAAATATGCAAACCACCAAAACTACTCTCCCCTAGACCGCCGGTTGGACGATCATGCTCTCACAACTCACACTTACCAGAGCGTCGAGGTAATTGATCCATACATTACCACCCAAGTGGATGGCATCCATACAATATCACGCCGTATGGACGACGAAACAAAACAAACAAGGCCCCCAAGTTAGTCTTTATAATAAGCCACCTAAGAGTCCTTATTTGGGCTAAGGGATGTGATCACTGGCATAATTATAAAAATATTTTTTTAAAGTTTAACCCTTTTCGCAAACAAATACTTTTGTTTTTAAGTACTCGTAATGATGTGCTTAATGTTGAATTATGCTCCGGTACCAGCTGTAACAGAACCGACCAAATTATAAGAGCACAAGTACGAAAACAAGCACCGAAGCGCTCAAATTTTCAAACTTGAGCCCATATAATCCCGGTAGTCAATCGAAATCACGAAGGATTTCAAACCAAACTGCTTACAACCAGGATCGCATCATTCAACATACACATCATACGTTACATTTCACAAGTAGTTCAGAGATAACTTAACACCACGGAGTAGCAATTATTACAAACTGAGTTTGAAAGTAGCGGAAGTCTGACACACACTGAAGATACTTAAATACTGCCAGTTTGGTTAGATCAACATCCCACAAAAGAACGAGGTAAGTACATAAAGATGATCATGCCCATGTGATCTAGTCCTCATCCCCCGCGGGGTGAAGGCAAGTCTTGCAGAAGCCTTGGTAAAGCATATCATCTGCAACAGGAGGGAATAAACCCTGAGTACTGGAATGTACTCAGCTAGACTTACCCGTCGTAAACCAGAAATAAAGTAGACACCAAGGTTTATGCAAGGCTTACACAAGAGGCTAGCTGACACCACATTTTGCATAAAGGCATAAGTAGCTGAAACTTTTATAACCTGTACTAGCAGTTATTTTTAGCATTTACCTGTCATCTATCTTAGCACCTGTACTAAACATGCACTTGATTATCATCAAACAATTATTCATATTATTCCATAGCAGGTATGAATTGTGGCAACATTGTATCATTCACTTAACCATCTGTTTAATTAATGAGATCTACGTTGCCGCTGCTCAAGTCAAGTGCTCACTAACCGGGAGCGACGGCGATTCGAATCGAATTCCTATCCAGCTGGAGGGGTATTTCTAACACTCACCGCGCAGGCCCCTGCCAGGGTCGCACAAGCCACCTTTCGTATGATTCAGGAATCGCGGGTCCGAATGATGTCGCAACCCCAAGGGCGACACTCTGCCAGGTGATAGGGACTCTAACCCCCCCTTGGTCTCACGCCAATGTCCCCAAGCACATCCTTTCTCTCCTCCAAGAAGCAACCTACCATTCGATTCCCGGCCTGAATCAAATTACTCGGCTTCGCGGTCGGAACGACTTATCCGGCCAACTAAGTGTTAGACTGCGTTCAACATGACTCAAGGACGTACAGCGAATCGGTCCTTAAACGACTCAGACGGGCATGGCTCCACACCCAAGACGTGAAGTGTCTTGCAGCTGTACCATCGAACTCCCGCCCGGTCTCAATTTCATTTTAAAGCATGGTTCCATCACGATAGCCATAAGCCACTCGCGACCCAGTCCTATCTCTCGCGGATGACCGGAAATCACCCGACTTCTACCGTACTAAGCAGGGCTAAGCATTGACACGTGCCTACACCTAATATAGGATTAGGGCATAATATCTGGACAAGGACAGGTGTAATGCAACAGTTGTTTTCATACAACTCCTACTACATAATGCAGTAAACAAATAAAAGTACTCAAGATATCTTTTATCAAATAATGGGTTCAGCATGCACCGGGGCTTGCCTTTCAGGAAGGTGGAAGGCCGGTGATCAGGACACTCCTGAAGGTCTTCTTCGGAGACTTCTTCGCCGATTGACTCGGTCTGCTCCGCTGGTTGACTCAGCACTTCTTCTGGGACTGTCTGCTCGAACTCGAGGAGCGTTACCCCCTCCGGTACACCTATTGCATGAGTGCATAATAAATCTCATGAATGCATAATGAGAGATGCAATATGCTCGGAATGAAATGCAGTACAACAATTTAGCGCTCTATTCAAATCACTTCAAAAGAGTAGGTGCAAATTTCCTCTCCGGTAGAGGAGTACTCACCTAGTCTACTTAGCCTAAGATAAAGTTGCTCATCTTCAGTTAGAGCCCTAACTCCTAACAATTACAAAAGTAACTTGTCTTAGGATATCACCAAATCAATCAACAAGGCATCACAATAGAGCATACTGGACAGCAGCTACTTGTTTTTATCACAACTAAAGATTTACAATTCCAAAAGAGATGATCTAGGACAATCTGGAAAGCCTAAGAAATACTCTACAATTCATTTTCAGAACTCAACCCCAAACTCATAAGTTTTCCACGTCAAACTTCACAAGTTCCAGAATCTGTCCTCTCAAAACAGAGAGTAGCAGATTCTGAACTGCCACTTAAAACAACAGTAACTCTCAAACTACTAAGCCAAATGTTCCCAAATTTTGACACAAGCTAGTTCATCAAGTTTACTGTGACTTTGGTATTTACAAGTTTCCCAGCAACAATTTTTATCAAAGGTCAAACTGAGAAATACTTCCAGCTGTCCAGAAAACCTAAAATTACAAAGGTTAAATATTTGTTGATATAACCAAAGTCTCCTAAAACCAAACTAATGTTACCAACAGTTCACATTAGGTATAAAAACACCAGAAAGTAAGGTGGAACCAACTAGAATATTTATTTAACCCCATTTCTTAATTTACTTAATTATTTAGGTAGAATTTTAAACATATATGTAAACTGCTCCTAAAATTCTACAAAAATTACAGGGGGCTCTCTGACCTCTAAATAGACCACAGTAAAAATTTGAACAAGTTTTATTCACAGAAACTCCCTATACGAAATTCACAAGCCCAAAAGGCTGATTTTTGCATAAATCATAAATCACATTGAAAAGTATCAAACAACAGATTTCATATTTTTCTTAGACACTCTAGGGTACCAAGACATTCTCCAAAAATTTACAATAACATTACACATGTAGAAAAATTATAAAAATTACTTCAATAAATTCCTAGAATGAAATGATAGCCTTATAACTTGAAAATTACTTAAGTACTGATGCCCAAATTTTTACCATAGCTAGGACTAGCATAGAGTAACCTACCCACCAAATTTCATAATTTATGGAACTCTACAGCTCAAGCTATAAATTAAACAAATTTGTATGCATTCCAAAACACATTTAAAGGATCTAATAAAATCTTACAGAATTTAAACATCTCAAGCCAGATCTATATTTTTCTAAAATACTACACATCCAGTAGATTCTAACAAAATTTATTTCATGATTTTTGGATCACTAAAACCCTAGATTCCTATTTTCCAAGTATTACAAAAATCAGTATCAAAATAATAAAATCCATTTTTTTATTTCGGACAACTGGGCCGGCCCGGGAATGAATCCGGCCCACACTCCAAACCCGCGCGCGCTTGGCCCGCTCGGCTCTCCCGCCCGCGCGCGCGTGTGACTGACCCGGTGGCCCCACCGATCAGAGAGAGAGAGGCGGAGAAGGTGGCGGTGGTCGCCGGAACTCGCCGTCGGTGAGCCGGCCGGCGAAACGGGATGAACGGGCATGACCACGTCATCGAACTACGTCGATTGATGGCAAGAATGGGGTGGCGGAGCAACGGCAAGGCGCTCGCCGTCGGTCATGGCGGTACGGTGGAGGTGCGCGGCGGTACGCCGGCAACGGTGAGCCCCTACCGCCTCAACCGAACCCACTCCAAGCTTCCCGGGGTCACTGGGCAACCGATTAAGCGAAAAGGAAGGGATGAGAAGGGCTAGGCTGCTCTGACCGCGGCGGCCTCGAACTCCGGCGAGGTCCCGAACGCGGTCGCGGCGGCGGAGGCGAGCAATGTGGCCTCACCTTCACTCAAAGGCTTCTGGAAACGGGTGGAGGTGGTAGAGGAAGACGCGGCGAGGTCGCTGGCGGGAGGAATCGAGCCAAGACGCAACGACGGCGGTGCACGAGCGAGGGGAAGGGACGCGGCGGCAATGGCACCTCGGTGCTCCGCTCTGGCTCAGGGAGGCGAAGGAGAAGCCGAGGCGCGAGTGAGCGACCGGTGCGGCTTCGTGGCGCCTTTGAGGGCCGTGTGACCTGACTGGTGGGGCCGCAACCGACGCATGGCCGCCACCGAGCTCCCACGCGTCGCCGCTGTCCTGGCTCCGGTCGGCCACGGCAGACAGACGAGCCGACTGACTGAATCGACGATTCAACGCGACCGATGGCCGACTGACAGAGCCATTTTGTCACTGAATATCTCCTAAACCGGTTCGAATTAGGAGCAGATGATAACATCAAATTTGTAGGGCTTTGTGAGGTCAACAACTTTGTCAATTGGTGTTTAGGCTGGTTCGGCCTATATTTGAAACCACATGGCCTCAAAGTAGTGCTCAAAGAAACTGAAACCGGGTTTCAGTTACTGAAACCGACTGACAGCTCAAGTTCATGGCAAGATATCTCTTGAATCATTGAGAATCAGGTTTGGGTGCTATTGACAAAGTTGTAGGGCTACATGTGATCTACAAGTTTGTCAATATGAGTGAAGGCTAGTTTGGCTTGGTTTGCAAACTACAAGCTTCTAAAGTAGGCATCAGTGAAACTGTAAGGTTCAATCCCAGACTTAGAAAAATTCTAAGTCCTGAAATTACACTACTAGCTGACTTGTGGGCCACTTTTGAGCATGTTGTGGTCATTTTCATGAGATGGTCATATTGAGACTTTTGTTCCCCATGAATTTCTTTACAACTTTGCTTAAGGGTGCTCTTCCATGCAAGATCTCTAAATTAGACTTTCTAATTGGTCAAACTAGAACCTTCTAGGGTCAAATGGGAGTCAAACTTGTCATGGAGGGCAATTTTGTAATTTTGGTCAACATGAACCCTGATCCAAATGTTACTCTAAGTATAGCTAAGGTGTTGTAGGTCATGATTGATGACTTTACCTTTTTGTTACACCAACTATCAATTACTTTGTGAAATCAATTAAACAAACCCTAAACAAACACATGAATTGCATTACATGAAAGCCCAACATTGCATACTTTCGGGTATTTGGTTGCAATGCTACATCTTGAAGAGGGCACTAGATTGACCAAGTTTGAGAAGAAATGTGATGAAGGATTCTTACTTGGTTACTCCACTACTAGTAAAGCTTATAGAGTTTGGAATTTGGCTAGTGGTTTACGCGGAAGTTCATGATGTTGAGTTTGATGAAACAATGGATCTCAAGATGAGGAAAATAACTTGGATGATGTGAGAGGAACTCAATTGACCATGCTATGAAAGAAGTGGATATTGGTGATATTAGGCCAAAGCAAATGATTGATGTGGATGACGACAAAGATCAAGTGCTCCAAAGTCCAATTACATAAGCTAGTGGGTCTCTAATGCAAAATCAAGCTAGTACATCATCTCAAGTGCAACAAGATCAACAAGTGGCTAGTTCATCATCTCCAACTTATAATCACATCAACATCCAGCAATCAAGTGCAAGTGCTTCAAACCAACCAACATTGCTAGAGACCATCCATTAGATTCCATCATTGGTGACATACAAAGGGGAGTTCAAACTAGAAGGGGAGTTCAAACTAGATCAAGATTGGCATCATTTTGTGCTCACTCTTCTTTTGTGTCAATGGAAGAACCCAAGGACATTGATAAAGCATTGAGAGATCCGGATTGGGTAAATGCAATGCATGAAGAGCTCAATAACTTCAAGATAAATAAAGTTGAGAGGCCTAAGGATCATAATGTCATTGGAACAAGATGGGTCTTTCGCAACAAGCAAGATCAAGATGGAATAGTAGTAAGGAACAAAGCAAGACTAGTGGCTCAAGGTTACACACAAATAGAGGGTCTTGACTTTGGTGAAACATATGCCCCGGTTGCAA
>JAKOGQ010000673.1:0-25000 GCA_022457205.1 Saccharum spontaneum
CGGCGGTCAACCGTCGAGAACCCACGACCACACACTGGTGCCCTGTGCTGTTGTTAACCCCTGTTGCA
Source organism: Saccharum spontaneum (assembly GCA_022457205.1). Classification (NCBI taxonomy): domain Eukaryota; kingdom Viridiplantae; phylum Streptophyta; class Magnoliopsida; order Poales; family Poaceae; genus Saccharum; species Saccharum spontaneum. The sequence continues at coordinate 69 of JAKOGQ010000673.1, forward strand.
GGTTCTGACTAGTGCTGCTAATCGAGGTCATGTCAGTGGGCTCAACATGATCCGGTTGTGTTTCTACCTTACCTGCTCCATCTAAGTTGCCTCTGTAGTTCTTCTCATCATTTGGAAATGAGTTAAGTTTTTACTTAAACATGTTTTGTAAACTAATCTAATAAGTCTTCCGCACTTTGATGTAAGTTATTTTTGTACAAATGTTGTAATGTTGTGGTAACTCCATGTTGATCCTGTATGAGTTGTAAAATGTGGATGATTTGGGGTTCCCCAGGTACACCCGATAGACTACCGGAGTTATCTGGCTCTCATGTGCAGCAGTCAGAGGTCTTTAGGACAATGACAGGTACACGTGAGCCATATAATTTGGGTGGTTCTGCCATAGGTCCTCCTTGACAATTTTCTGATTAAACCCTGCTAAAAACATAGATTCACTAAAACTCATAGAATTTATTAGTTTAAACACCTAGACCTATGTTTGGCGATGAAATTAAGTATATATGCAGGTTATATTGATGGTTTATAATTGATATTAATGACCGTCAACAATCTCCCACAAGCTTACCCTTTGCCAGTCACTGAGCAAAGCTAAACTCAACAATGGATCAGGAGTTGCTACAATATTTTCACTTCTCAAAAGTACACATGCGTTCAAACAAAAATTCTCCTCCGAATTAGAATAAATTGATCTGACTTTCAAACTTACCCATATTACCTTCACAATGGGGCTTCTTAGCCTTCACTTGAGTCTTGAGCAATTGAAAGACAGAACGATCAACTCATGCACTATGTCTCAAGTTCTTTGTTCCACCATTGTTCTGGAGTTTTTATAAGTTTTCAAAATAAAACTCGGAGATTCCATTGTATGACACTCTCAAGTCTCTCAATATATGTGGTATTTGTGGATCCTCACCAAGGCAATAAAGATGATGTTGTGCCTTTTCTCTTCCTATCACTAAGGTTTTATGTGGAGTTCATAGATAGGGAGAAAGCTAGATCATACTTGCAATTCCTATATTGTAAAGTCAAACAACGGATCCAAAGAGAGTTGTGTCATACAATCAAATCAAGATGTGCATGTGTCAGGAATATATGGTGAATATATATGTTGGCTAACCTAATTCTACTTTGCTCCTTGAAAACTTATCTCTCTTTTAAAACTTGGAAACATTTGCTAGAGAACAGGGGCTATCTTATTCATCTCTTTTTTTAGGCAGGCATCTGAGTACCCATTGTTTTAAATATCTCGAACACTTTTGTGTCCATTTTTTCTCTTCTCTTTTTTTCTTATTTTTTTATGAATAACTTTTGCATAGCCCCATGTCTCTTTTCTACAACAAAACTTTAGAGAGATAGCCACAAGAACTTGAACCATTTATTTTGAGTAGATTTTTGGGTGGATCTAGATGGAAGGCATGTTTTTGCGTCTAACCCTAGTGTAGGAGTAGTGCATATTTGGGTGGTGCATACGTGATCTTGATTTTAAGAGCATGACAAATCTCTCATAAGGGTCACAAAGCTTGACAAAACTCAATGCAAAAACAAGCAGGAAGTTTTCCTAGCCTAAATAAATGTTGGTATTTATTAACTCCTCACTTGTTTTAGTAGTCACCTATTAATTACCTACACCTCTAGCATTACTAAACTAGGTTGTCATCCCTAGTGATGGTGCCAGAAATGTTTGTTGGTACTAACTAGTATTACTACAAGAATAATACTAAGTAGATGTTTATCATTTTATGTGACTAGAAAGAATATAAAGATATGAATGAAAAGGATTCTACAAGCAGACAGATAATTATACCATTGTAGCACTTCACCCGAGAGTACACCAGGTATCATATTTATATTTTACCACAGGGAAGGTGTAGCTTTGGACTTGTATTGATAACTTATAATATTGATGCAGAAATAAACCATAACCAATCACTACTCATAACAGGGGTAAATCACGAGATAAAATGTATATGATAAGCATTGATCAAGCATTATAATAAGTAAATCACTCAGAGCACTCCTATCTATGGCAATAGCATGGTCAAGTTAGAATATTAGAGGAATAATTTCTAAGTCATCTTTAACTATAAGTTAGAGCATACGTTGATTAGTGCAATTACACCTAGTAATCATGGCTAAGATCATCATTATATCCACACATAAGGGGCATTACTTAGGGAAGTTTGAGTACAGAAACCTCTCCCTTTCTTCGTAACCGGGCCCTACTTCTATGACCTATATTCGGGGAGTGGACTACAAAGGACTCAACGGAGTGTCACATCCATAATCTACCACATGACCCAGAATATAGAGTGTATTCACAGGTAAATAGCATATAAGCACCACGCTTACATGGTCTCTACCACCCACCCTGTGTACATTGGGGTGAATGCTATATGAACTTATGCATGAATACAATGATAAACTAACTATACTAAGTATATAATCAAAGTAGACAATGAACACTGCAATCTTGAACATGAGTAAGATGAATACTATATTGTCATAACAATTGTACCAAAGCATATAAAAATAATAGAGATACAACAAGAGAGGGGTATAAGAATTATACCGAACCAAGCTCTTGACACGATCGGGAATCCAAGCGAAGATCTGCTTGCCTTCCTCTAGACCTAGCCTAACTAGCTAATGTCCTAGAAACTAGAGGAGCTATGAGGATATTAGGGTTTCTGACTCTGGATGACTTGATCTCAAATGACTTGTGCCTCGGGGAGGCTGAGGTCTTCTTATATAGCCCAGAGGGTCCAACGTGAGCCCTTGGATCAAACTGACTTGAAGAATGGCGTAGATGCAGTCTAGGGAGGTAGTGGAGGAACATTCTAGAAGCTGACAGGCAGGGCCCACCACCAGGGACCGGGCGGCACATGGGTGGGGCCGGCCGGTCCCACCTGGCGGTCTCTCGGGCTCTGCCTCGGGGGGTTGCCTCTTGGAGTCCTCTGGAGTCTTCTAGAATAGTTTTCATCGCGGTTAAGTTAAGTTCTTTTTGACGTTTTGATCCCCCTTTCTGGTTTTCTGAATATACCCAGCAGAAAATACTGATTCGCCAAAACTTGTGGAAATTATTAGTTTAAACCCCTAAGTTTCTATTGGTGATCCATTTCAAGCATTTCTTCATGTTATGTTGATGGTTTAATATGGTAGATAACTACCGTCAACAATAACATGTATGGCTCTGGTGGGAATTGAAGCTTTGTCATATAGGAACTCATCATGTAGTATTTTTGTGTTTTTCAAAAGATAAATCTCAAAAACTTTAGTACCACTTGGAACAAGATAAACAACAGCTCAGACCTTCTCATATCATATCCATCATTACCTAGACTTAGATCAAGCATGTGCTACACACGAGTTTTAAGTTCAGAGTCAATCTTTATATCAAAACAATTTTATCCAAAACTCGGGAGAATTCAAGGCTAAAAACTAGGTACTTGAAAGGAATTACAACAGAGCAACTATTCATCATTTCTATTTAAGAGATTATTCATAGTCCTCTTTATTTGTTTAACAACCCTTAAAACAAACTACCATACACACTCTTTTTTTATTTTACTACTATAGGGATAACTATTTATTTTGTTTTCATTCATCATTTTTTTAACTATTTAAAAGAAACTAAAAATAAAAGGGGAAATAATACTTACCTGGATACACGGGAGTGGTTCTCCCCTAAGCTAGCTCTTTGGGTGAGGGTTCGGTGTTGTAAGTCCTTCGAACCGAACTTCTCCTTGTGAAGTTCATTACTGAGAACCTTGGTTTGCTCTAAAAATGAGGATTCTTGTGGTGGCGCCTCTAATGGTGATGTCACCTTCTTTCGCCAAACCCATCTTGGTTTTTAGTTTGGATTTTGGATTGACAGGTTCAGAATCTTCACTTTTAAAAATTTAGGGAATCGACTAACTCCCCCACACTTTGAAGTGTCCTGCTCATAAGACAAGGTAGAGATGAAGTGCATGGGCTTTGTTGGTGGGAAAACACCAATAGAACCAAAACTTTATTTATTCTTCTCTAACCTTAGGCACATTGAACAAGATGAAGTTGATGTTATGTGCTTTGTCCATTTATAACATGGGTGATAAGATCAGAAGATTGAGCATGAATGTAGCATTTAAATACATTAGGCAAAAAGGATTAAACTGCTCAACCTACAGAAGGATTGTCTTCTACATAATATATCAATCTTTACATGATTATGACTATCATCTTACAGAGATAAGGTGTGCGACTTTTTAGCTCTTCTAGTTAAAACTATGAGATAAAAAAAGTGGTGCTAGGAACAAGCTTAAAGAACTAAACATGTTGAGTTAATCAGGTTCGATCAAGCAAGTTGTAACTCAAACATGTTTGTTTCTTATTTATGTGCCTACCAAAACCAAGGAAAATTCTTTAAATAATGACCATTTACCTTAGGATGTTATCTTTGTCATTGGAGCATGATGACACCATATGAAAAGGGTAGATGACTCATGCTAGTCCTTGCTTGAAGTTTTCCTTGTTCGGCTAGCCTCGCATCTTGAGCTATTTGTGAGCTTCTTATCTCCTAGATTCCACCCTTTTCTTTCTCATTCTTTTGTCATGCCATCTTTTTGCCATTTGATCCTTGATATTTTGTTGGACCTTCTACCTCACCCATTCATTGTTTTATGCCTCAGATCTTGATTTTGCTTCCATATGTGAACTCCTGTTGGTGAGAGCTTTTGGGTCTATTGATTTGCTTGTCCACTTCCTATGAGTGAGTGCTTTGATTGTAGATCTTGTTTTATGGCACTCGACTTCTTCCTCTTTGTTCCGTAGCTGCAGTGGTGGCTGGTTTTGTAGATTTATGCCAAACCATGGACATGCGTAGCTTATATTAATTCATCTAGTTCTTCATGAGCTATGTCTTGCTTCAACTTTAATTTGAATTCATCTCATGACTTACCCAAACTAAATTTGAGAGTTTCCTATAGGGGTTAGTCTAACACAATATCCAGCATCTACTAAAGCATACTATAGGCTCAAAAATCAACCTAGGACACCATGTCTAATTTGATTTAGGAAGACATTTTAACCTAAGCACCATGCTAAGCCTTTGGAAGTAAAATAAGCACACCTTTTGGTTCAATAATTAAAATAGACACCTTGTCTAATTTAATTTAGGAAAATAGTTTAAACTAAGCACCATGCCTAATTTAAAAAGATGTATGAACATACTCCAAACCTTAGCATACTAAAGCAAACAAAGGTAGCATGAAAGCATATGAGAGATTTATTCAAATGGAGATGAAATAGCATGATTGTTATTTAGCAGATTGAGCATGTCTTAAAGGTAGAGACAACCAAGATAATTTAACAACATAGCAAGAGGTGTTTTTAGGGAAGTCTATACCCCAGCTTGAATTTTGTAGCAAAATAAAGTTTAGAAGGATGTGATTCAATGTTGCATGATGATTGGTTGGACATAGCTTGTGTTGTCATCCTTCGTTCTTTTTGCTTCAAACCTACAATGGTTAGTGACAAAATACCCAAAGGAATATTCTCACAATTATATTTCTATGCTCATTTCACAAGGGCATTATAGCAAAAGGTCAAAACTCATGTTATCTCCCGAAAGTGCTTGTTTTAGGACAAAAAGCTTGTCCTTGGGAAACCTTCGAATTGCACTTCAAGTTGGTGAAGTGGTTTCCCCTCCAACACCAACCTTTGTGTACCTATCTCAAGATTCATGCCAACATACAATGAGATCTACAAAATTTATGACAAACAAATGCGTCCACAACCACCTTTTCAAAAATTTTATGAATAGGAAGTATGAGGGGATTGAAGATCTCATGTGTGGCAATGTTGGGGAGACCAATTAATTCAAAAGTTGGGGAGACCAATTAATTCAAAAGTTTTCTCACGTGAGCATGGATTTGATGAGGTGTTCATGAAGTAGCTTCCTTGCTCGTTGATGTTATCTTCCTTTTCAAGCTCCAAGGTTGATTCTTCATGAATGTCCAAAATTTTCCTTGGATTGGTGACTCTCGGGTTGATCTTGTCTAAGGCCTCCTCCAAACTCGGATAAGTCATGTTTATTAAGGAGATTGACTTGAGCTCACCGTTTGGATCTAAACTAGGGTTAGATTCTACCCTTAAGGTTTTGGCCTTGTCCATCCATTCAATGGCATATGAATTCTTAACATCCTCTAGCCATAGTCATGGCTCTTCTTGGTCATCCTTGTAGTCTTCATGGCTCCTATGCTTAGGATGTTTTAGTGGATTTCTAGGATCATCATGAGACTCTGGAAAAATAGCATAAGGGGAATCATCGAGGTCAAGGATGGGTTTAGAGATGGGTTCATATGAGACATCTAATGTGGGCATAGAATTGGCTTCTAAATGACTCGGCCCTCCTTCTATGGCATCACTTGACATGCCACCGTTGAGTTTTTCTAGATGTCCCCCAAAGGAATTTGATTTAATATGCTTTTTAAGAGATCCCTTCTTGAGAGGATTTGAATTATATTCACTCGAAGGTCTCTTATGTAGCAGAAAGTTTAAGCTTTTCCCAAAATCAGCATCAAAAAGATCATTCTTAGTTTCAAAAAGGATTTCCAAAGGTTGAATTTCTTCTTCCTTTGGAGGATTTAGATTTTGGGGAATTGATGGTTCGGGATTGATAGCTAAATCTTGGGATTGGATTGGTTGTGATTTAGCTATTAAAACTTCCTCTTCTTGATCAGGAGATGATTCCTCCTCTTCCTCGAGGAGTTCATAATGAATGCTAGTGTAGGAAATGCGTCCAATAATTCTGTTAAGGATAGTCCTTGCCTTACTAGCAGACAAATGAAGGAAAGCTCCTCTAGAGGCCATATCAAGGAAATTCATGGAATCCTTGTTAAGACCCATGTAAAAATGTTGAAGAAGTATAGGGTCTTGAATGGTAAGGTCAGGGCCAATGGTGATGAGGTCATTAAAATGAGCCCTTGACGTGCCAAGAGATTCTTCTTATTTTTGTTTAAAAGATAGAACCTCAAATTGAAGGCAGACAACTCTAGAGATGGGAAAGAAAGCTAAACAAAATTTAGAGCATAGCATTTCTCAATCTCCTTGCATACTTCCTATGGTTTATCTATACCATCATTTAGGTCTTCCCGTTAAAGAGAACAGAAACAACTTCCATCTTAAGGTTTCGTCAGACATGCCTGTGATATGCAAGCATACAGGTCTGTTCAAACTCTCGTAGGTGTGAGTATGGGTTTTCATCTCCTTCTCCTAAGAAGGATTATTCCTGAATCATTTTTATAAAACATGGGCACAACTCATAGCTAGGTGTTAGGAAAGGCTCTGCAAATTTTGGTGGCTCTAGGCATGTGCTCGTAGGTTTAGCATATTGATATATAGGTGTGTTATCCATGCTAAAAGAAAAAATCAAAACAAAAGATACAAAGTTAAGCTAGGTTCGTAGTTAATTCAGTAATCGTTTCCCCAGCAACGGCACCAGAAAGTTTGTTGGTATTTATTAATGTGCACAGAAAAGATCCACAAACGCACGGATACTGCTATAGCTTTCACCCGGAAGTATTCCAAGTATCGTAACCACAAGGAAACATGTGAGATTAACTACAATCTAACTTAACTAGGGGTAGCAACTAGGTTAAGGATAAATAGAAGCATAGAGAGGACTACTAAGGTTCCCTAGCTCTGACTTGGGTAAGCTATGTCTTCTACTGTTCAACTAGGGATATTACTAAGGAAAGTCACCAGTAGAGGATGCTATCCATAGTAACTGGGTCCTAATCGGCCTACAAACAGGAGGTGGACTACGAAGGACTCAATGAGGCTATATAGTCACCATCGCGATCTACCACTAGTCTAGAATGCAGGGTACATCCACGAGTAATGAAGTCTAAGCACCATGCTTACACTACCAATTACTACTTTAACCTATGGCCAATAGATTAAAGCACTCAAAAGAGTCGCAAACCTGAAGAACAATTTAAACAAAATGCTTATTTTAATCAGATGTTGATTACTAGAGAAATCACAGAGCAAGCTGAAGTAGAACACCAACAAGCCAGCACTTCCTCCAAACTCTTCCCTCACTCTCTATCTCACTATTTCTATTTACAAGACTAGATCCTATAGAGGACTAATCTTCTCTTGATAGCTGGCTCTGATCCTCATCCTGACAAGGAGGATATGAATTAGGGTTTTGGAATGGCTTCAGGGAGGGGGGTAGGGGCTGCTATATATAGGGGGAGCCATCAATTCTGAGCCCTTGGATCAAACTAACTTAAAGCAACGGTGTAGATTGGACCTCAATGGCGGTGGAAGAACCGACGTCGAAGCAGAGCATGACAGGTGGGACCAGGAGGTCGGCTGGCCTATAGGTGGGGTCAGCCGGCCCCACATGTCGGCCTCTGGGTGTGGGTCTCGGTGAGTTATCTTCTGGATTGTTCTAAAGTCTTCCCAAGTCAACTTGGTCGCATATTAACGTGATTTGCTTTGACAAATAGGTCCTCATTGACAGTTTTCTGATTAAACCCCACAGAAAACATAGATTTACCAAAACTCATGGAATTTATTAGTTTAAACCCCCTAGACCTATGTTTGGTCATGGAATTAAGTATATATGTAGGTTATATTGATGGTTTAAAATTTATGTTAATGACCGTCAACGCCCAACAAGGAAAATCAAATTCCATTCTGGATGAACTACAATCACTCTGTAGAGCGCATCACAAACCTCGGTACCAATTTCAATATTCTTCTTTCCAAATAGCTCCAGTGTGGTCACCTTATGCTTCGATGTCCATTTACTAGTACCATAGTCTTCAAGGATCAAGATTGAAAGCTCATACCTATTCAAAGTATTAGCAGTACATAAACACAACTGATCGTGAGCTTCATGGATGGAGATTGCATCACCAGTTGGCCTACGAATTTTTCTCCATGTCTTTCCCTCCATATCAACAGCAACTATCAAGGTGAACTCCAGCATGTGCATAAAACCATTAACAAACAGACCTTTCCCATATGTGGATACTACAATACCCTCACCCCATTTAGATTCTTTAAAGATCCATGCTCTAGTTTTAGATGATTAGATGTTGACACCTAAGGAGTCATCGTCATTGATCCCATATTCAAATACATGGAAGTGCAAGGAGACTGTCGGATCGATCCCCAATTGGGTTGAACCACAAGAATGGTTGCTACCCAGAAGTAGCAATAATTTCTTAGTCATCAGATTACAGACAACATAGCGAAACCCAGAGTACTAGTAGAGGATGAGGCCCCAGGAGCAATCTCAGATCATGACATCCTAAATGGGAAAGGGCAAGAAGGACAAGGAGGGGAATTCACCATTGACGCTGGTGAAGTTCCATTTGCATTTCTAGCTGTAGTAGAAGAATCTGGTGAGAATCTAGGGCAGCTCCTTATGGTACTCAGATCCCGAGATGAGGCTATTCTAGGAGCGACAGACACACTTGCAGCTGCACAAGGAGCAGGCGATGAGGTGGCTATGGATGAGGACCAAGACATGGTCTGTGAGGATGGCCACTTTGTTCATCTTGTTGGGGGGCCTCCTCCTCCATCTTGACGAGGATCTGGTGGAGCTGGGATGGCGATGGAAGCGGTGGCAGCGCTATTGCCTGAATTAGAGAAGGTGCGACTGTAGGGATGTGTTCATGAGCTCATTAATGATCAGATGGAAACTTCATTCCTACTCAGATGAGTGAAGAAGGGAATAAAAATCCAAGAATGATGTATAAGGGAAGTGCGAAAGCATTACCATTGCCTTTGGATCTTGCAGCACTGAGCTCGAGCGTCGCATCTGTGTTGTCTACCTTGCCGGTGAGGCATACCAACGTGGAGCACTAGCTTGTCGGCGGTGACTGGCGGCTTGCACGCCGCTGAGTAGGGGCGGTCACGTAGTTTGGCACTAGGGAGCTGGGGCGGTGATGAGGAATAGCAGCACTGAGGAGGAGAGAGATACGGTGGGGAGCGTTATTTGTAAGCAACTATATCAGACGCGGGAATGCAAATTTCTACAAAACTTTGTAAATACACGTGGGGGTGATGCGTAGGACTCATGCGCAGGCTTCGAAATTGATAAAAGCGGCAGTGAAGGCTACCGGCGGTGGTGATTGGGAGATGTTAGCACCTACTAACGATGGACATGTCATACAATCTGCAAACTCATGTCACAGCAAACAGAGATGAACTCAAAGTAATAACTACTAAATATTATGAACATTTTTATCCATGATGCAGAGGCATGTTACAATCAAACTACTCATGGGGAGCATTACGAATGATGTCCTCTACATCCACCACGGCCAAGACGCCATCACCCATGGTGGAGAACTCGCTGACCAGGTTCTCACGCTGCCGATAGCTCGTCTCTCCCGGGAACACCTGCTCCACTACGATTAGGTCCTCACTCAACCAAAGCTGGGTGGCGACCATGGGCGAAGCGGCCCCTAGGCAAATGCAGTACGTGGCCACCTCCATGACCTGCGGTGGTACGGTGCGAAGGTGCAAGAGGCGAAAGCAAGCGGACAGCATTGCCTGCTGCCACGTCGAGGTCCTGGCAGCGCCTGTTGCTCTTGGCCACCATCTGGGAGGAGACACAGGCATTGTCCTCGGCTACCTAGTGAAGGCAGATTGCTGCCGTCGCCTCGCCCTGCGTGGCAATCAGCTGCTCCTAGATGGCTAAAAAGGACACAAGAAAACGCTACAACTAAAGACACAACATCGCACGTAGTGAAAGAGCAAGATCATATCGTGTCGAATGCCTTACTAGCGAGGTGCGCCTGGGCCTCGGCGGCGGTAAGCTCCATCACGGCCGTTTCCCGCTTCGCGGTGGCAACGGAGAGGCACAGTCGGTCCGCCTCCTGGCTCTCCTCGCGGTGGGCAAAGGTGGCCACGTCTAGCTGCTCCATCAACTCAAGGACATCATCCACCCACCCCCACCTCCCACCCCGACATCGTCGGAGGAGATAGCCAGAAGCGGGGATCAGCTCTCTGGTGGTGGCACCGCGGAGCTGCCCTCCCTGTCCCATCACAGCATCACACGAATGCGGGGATATGTAGGGACAACCTCCGGTGACTCTTCCATTGGGCGCTTCGTTGCCCGATCCACCATTGGATGAGATCTAAAAGGTGGGGTGTCGAGACGGAGCATCGGGCAAAGAAGATAGAACGAGAAGATAGGTAAGTGTAACGAGTTTAGAGAAGGAATCATGTACTTGCTTCCCCGCCTTAGCCTCCGCTTTTTATAGAAGGATGGGCGAGATAGGTGCCCATTGGTGTTCCCTTCGATTGCACTGATGAAAGGTCCTAATGGCTAGAGGGGGTGAATAGCCTATTTAAAATTTCTACAACAACACTAAGCAAATAGGTTAGACAATAATGAGGCAAAGTGAATGTTGCGCTAGCCTACTAACAATGCAAGCCACCAACCACAATTCTAGTTTTTGTAGTCTCTAAGCACACAAAGGCTATGTCACTACACTAAGTTAGTGAGCTCTCAAAGACTAACTAAAGAGCCTCACTAACCACTAGACACGACACAAGCTAGCTCTCAAAACTAATTACACTAAAGAGCTTAGCTACACTAAGAATGTAAATGCACAAAAGTGGTAGCAGGATTATATCATAGTGTCGAGGAATGAGCCAATCACAAAATGAAGTCAATCAATCACAATGAATACCAAGAAATCCTTGAAACAAGATGACACAATGATTTTTTACCGAGGTTCACTTGCTTGCCGGCAAGCTAGTCCTCGTTGTGGCAATTCACTCACTTGGAGGTTCACGCACTTATAGGCATCACACGCCTAACCCGCAATCGGGTGCCGCACAACCAACACAAGATGAGGATCACACAAGCCACAAGCAATCCACTAGAGTACCTTTTAGTGCTCCGTCGGGGAAAGGTCAAGAACCCCTCACAATCACCACGATCAGAGCCAGAGACAAGCACCTTCCTTTGCTCGACGATCCTCGCTGCACCAAGCCGTCTAGGTGGTGGCAATCACCAAGACAAGCAATCGAATGCTGTAGCAAAACACAATCACCAAGTGCCTTTAGATACATCACTCAAGCAATGCACTTGGATTCACTTCTAATCTCATAAAGATGATGAATCTATGATGGAGATGAGTGGGAGGGCTTTGGCTAAGCTCACAAGGTTGCTATGTCAATGCAAATGGCCAAGAGAGTGAGCTTGAGCCGGCCATGGGGCTTAAATAGGAGCCCCCTCAAAATAGAGCCATTGGACTCAACAAGCAGCCCACTGCGCATCGACCGGTCAACTAATGCGTGCCACGTGTCCCTGCCTTCAAACCTCGTTCACCCATCTCCAACGGTCAAAACGAACAGTGCACTGCTTCAGTTGAGATTAAACACTGATAAGAATGACTGGACGCACCGCGCCCATGTTAGGTCTTCAAACATCCACGCACCAGTAGTTTGTGACCGGATGCGCAGATCACTTCACCTGACGCCGTGCCACCACACGTCAGGTGAACTCCAGAGAGGTTTCAAAGCTGCCCAAATGGGACCGGACGCGTCAAGTCAACTACGACTGGACGCACCCCAGCATCCGCTCCTCCTTCTCCACCCTACGCACTGCCACGTCACCATACGTCAGCATTGACCAGACCCAGAGGCTGTGCGTCCATTCACCACCTTGCGCCAGCATTCGGTCAACCAACTGAAACCATGCCACCACACGTCAATTGACCGAACACACCAGTCCAGCGTTCGGTCACTGTAAACAGCACCTTCTCAACTCCAACTTTGCCACCCTTGATCAAATGTGCTAACCACCAAGTGTATCACCTTGTGCACATGTGTTAGCATATTTTCACAAACATTTTCAAGGGTGTTAGCACTCACTAGAATATAAATCCATATGCAATGAGTTAGAACATCTAGTGCCAATTTGATAACTGCATTTCACAATGAGTTTCTCCTCTCTTAATAGTATGGCTATCGATCCTAAATGTGATCACACTTACTAAGTGTCTCGATCACCAAACCAAAAAGCTCCTATCAAGTTTCACCTTTGCCTTGAGCTTTTTGCTTTTCTCTTTCTTCTTTTCCAAGCAGAGCACTTGATCACCATGGCCATCACCACCATCAACATGATCCTCATTGTTTGCTCCACCACTTGGAATAGTTCTACCTACCTCATGACCACTAGAGGCAATAGGTTAGCACACAGGGTTTCATCAATTCACTAAAACAAAACTAGAACTTTCAACTGAGCAAGAGCAGGAGTTAAGGCGAGGCAACATCTCGCACGATCTTAGTGGAACACGCTTCTCCCAGTGGAAGTAATGGTGATGGAATGGTGTTAGAAGTTGGATGGAGAAAATTGACTCGACCACGCGGCTCGGCCCCTCTAGCGCTAACCACACGGTTTGGGGGAGACAAAGTGACGAACCGGCAGCCTATTATAGACTACATTGAATTATCTTTTGTAATGGCAGAGGTGGGTAATTTACATGCAAAATTAGGGGGTTCACATGGTTTACATACATGGTTTATGTGGTTCACATGGTTTACACCGTTGGGGCCTCTAATTAGGTAATAGTAAGATAGTAAGATAATATTCTTCCATTCTGAATTTTGTCGCATTTTCATACATGGTTTACGTGATTCACATGATTCGGAGGATGACGATTGACTTCCTCGAGACATTCGACATCCCCATGCCACGGAACCTTCAAGAACAGTGCGATCATAAATCCCAAGAGGGTTTTTTGGAACTCACCTTGCTCCACTCCAATCCCCAGCCCCTCCCCAGTGTTCCGCTCTACCGTGACATCGCTTCCTAACCCGAGGATCCATCTTTTGCCACTGCAACATGTGTCTTCATTCCATGGAGAAGCTCCCGATGGAGATGGCTATTGAGATTGCTAGCTACGGCTACAGCGGATCCCATGGCAGATCTTGGCAGCCTACAGGCAACCTGTTTGCAAATGCATAGGGTGTGCGGTGTTGACGGTTCTTAAGTATCAATTTTAATTATCCAATAAATAAGGAAAAGGACCTATATGCAAGCAACACCTAGAATTAGGGTTTGATCTGACAGAATTCCACGAGTTTTGTTGTTTATCTGTTTCTGCAAGGGGTTATCAGGAAATACAAAGGAAAGGCCCACACGTCGGAATTACATAGAGATATTAACGTGTTCACCGATTTTCTATCATCTAGAAGACTCCAGAAGCCACGGGATCGAACGGGAGGTCGAACGGGCCCGGGACCAGGGCGCCCGCCCTGGACCCTGGGGCGCCCACCCTAGGTCTGCAACCAATCAGGATGAGTCTCGCGGATTATGCCCCACCGACCTAAAGGATCAAGGAAAACCGTGCGATTAATGTCGGTTTGATCCGACGACCCAGGTTCACTTGAAGGGACTATATAAGCAGGACCCCTGGCCCCTGGAGAGGAGAATCCAAGTCCATTATTTTCATATTTTCCAGAGAGGATTCAGAGAGAGAGCTTCCCTTAGGGTTCCCACCTCATTAGGGCTTAGCATCCAATGTGAGATTAGACTTAGTTCTTCTAGATTGAGAGAGATAGAGTGGAGGTATAGATCGAAGGAAGCCCGGCCTGTCGGTGACTACTTCGAGGTTGTACCTGCAGGATCAAGTTCTCCTAACCCGAGGCTTGCTCCTAGGATTCTTCAGTATTTCGACTTCTAAATTCTAGTAAGTTCTTTGTTTTATTGTTCTTTGGTTTATGAGTTTACTTTAATCTCTTCACGTAGAGTTTAGAGTAATCATCTCTAGCGTAAACGAGGTGTTTGGGCTAGGATACTCATAGATATCCCCTGTCTAGCTGGACCGTGGTAGTAGCGAGGAACGTGACATTTCCGTAGCTACCTTTGTATTCCATATCCCGTTAGTAGGATCGATAGGGTTTATAGGTACGGGTCGAACATCCTTTGAGGTGTCTAGATTCCGTGAGCCTCCCCAATAGAGCAGTAGATCATCCTTACCAAGGTTAGAACGAGAGTGCAGTTGCAGTCTTCTCTATACATCGCTCACATCAAATCACAGTGGTTGTAGCCTAAAGGTCAGTAGTAATAGATTTGGTTAGTCAGATGCACGCTTTCTCCTAGTGGTAAAAAAATAAATACGATACTTTGGATAACATCCCGGGTGAAGTGCTCACCGATATTCGTGTGCTTGCGGATCATTTCCTAATTGCGTTACCAAATATCAACAAGCATTTCTGGCGCCGTTGCCGGGGAGAAAGACGGTTTGCTGAGATAACCTTGAATCTTACTACTAGCTTGTACCTATACTTTATCTTTCTTTATCTTTTTATTCCTTATCTTTTCTTTATTCTTACCTTATGGAGAACCAAGATTCTAAATCAATCTATCAATTTGCAACACCTTCGGAAACTAACCTTTTACCATGGGAGTCATCACAGCCTATCCAAACATCCCAGTATAGGTTAAGTTCAAGGTTAATTGCCATGATTGAGAACCTATCCTTTTCGGGAAAGGAAGACGAAAATCCTTACCTTCATATTAGAGATTTTGAGCAAACATGCGATTGTCTTCGCATTGAAGGCATTTCTGATAAGACTTTACGTTGGAAGCTTTTTCCTTTTTCCTTAAGAGGAGAAGCTAGACGATGGTATAGTCAGAAGGTAAGTCAACAACGAGGTGAATGGGGAGTCTTACGAGCCAACTTCTGTTTAGATTTTTATTCCCTCGATCGTATCGCCGACCTTAGACTCGAAGTTCTATCTTTTAAACAAAAAGAAAATGAAACTTTGGGAAAATCCTGGAAATGTTTTTCTGATCTTTTAGAATCTAGTCCAAAACTCAATATTGAAGACCCTATTCTCCTTTTTCATTTCTTTCGAGGTCTTCAGAAAGATCATAAACAAATGCTACATACAATGTCTAGAGGTTCTTTCTTTCGTATCCCTACTGATGAAGCTAGAGCGATCCTAGATAGAATCCTAGAAGCTGAGATGGATAATACCCTCCATGATGAAACCTACGAAGCCGAAGTAGACACTCTGCCGAATTCTTCACCTACTTCAGCTATCCCAAGTTTTGAGCCACAAAAGGAAGAAATTCCACCACCTGATTTCATGCTGGATATAGAATCCGATCTTTTTACTGATTTTGAAAACATTTCAAACTACCATTCTATAGACAAACCCCAAAGCGGCCATTGTAGCATTTGTTTACCAAGTGAATATCAATTGAGAGAGCTTATCTCAGTCATGAGTAGCGAATGGTTGGAGGAGTCAGAGCTTTCCTCTGAAGTCATCCGTTTGGATACACCTCCTATCACTATACGTTGTGCTTATGATTCTGATCAATTTGATGCTCTCTATAATCCTGTTGTGGGGATCAATATCATGTCTGAAGCTTTTGCACTTAAATTATTTGGAAAATTAATTTTAACCCCCACAACAAAGTTCATGAAGGAATCTTCGGGACGATTGGTCCCCAGTCTTGGAATTGTGAATGTCCTACCCTTTATGGTAGAAGGCTCCATGATTCATTTGAACTTTTATATCTTTGATACATGGGACTTCGACCTGTTGATAGGACAACCATTTAGAAGACTCTTTTATGAAGGTCAAACTGGAAAGCTACACATTTCTTTTGGAAAGGATTTTAAATTCCCTATGACAATTTCTCACTCCTTGAATAATAAGATCGAGTCATCTCTTTTGCCTGATCCTATGGAAGAGGTAAAAGCTGCGTCTCTAGAGCTTTTAAATGAATCAGACTTAGAAGAAGAAGCCCCTTTCTTCATAGAAGAGGAAGCTGAACCTTCTGAACCTGAACCTTTAGATGAGTTTGCAGAAACACCCAGACCTCCTATAGAGTTTAAAACTTTGCCACCCGGTCTTATCTATGCTTTCCTAAACAATAATCTAGAGTTTCCTGTGATCATTAGTAATAAACTCACTCAGGAACAAACTCTGCGATTAATGACCATTTTAGAAAAACATCACTCAGTCTTTGGCTACTCACTCCAAGATCTTACAGGAATCAGTCCTATGATTTGCACCCATCGCATTCCGACAGATCCTTCTGTTTCACCTTCTCGGGAACCCCAACGTAGACTCAACAACACGATGAGAGAAGTAGTTAAAAAGGAAGTTATAAAGTTGCTGCATGCAGGGATTATATATCCTGTGCCGCATAGTGAGTGGGTGAGCCCTGTTCAAGTTGTGCCTAAAAAGGGAGGCATGACTGTTGTTACAAATGAGAAGAACGAGCTAATTCCGCAACGCACCGTCACAGGGTGGCGGATGTGCATTGACTATAGAAAACTGAATAAAGCCACGAAAAAGGATCACTTTCCTTTACCTTTTATAGATGAGATGTTAGAGCGGTTAGCGAACCATTTGTTCTTCTGTTTCTTAGATGGATATTCAGGGTACCACCAGATCCCGATCCATCCTGATGATCAAAGCAAAACCACTTTTACCTGTCCATACGGAACTTATGCTTATCGTAGAATGTCTTTTGGGCTATGTAATGCACCAGCTTCTTTTCAAAGATGCATGATGTCTAATTTTCTGATATGATTGAAGAGATTATGGAAGTTTTCATGGATGATTTTTCTGTTTATGGAAAAACTTTTGATAATTGTCTTGAAAACTTAGACAAGGTTTTGCAAAGATGCAAAGAAAAGCACTTAGTCCTTAACTAGGAAAAATGTCATTTTATGGTTAGGGAAGGAATAGTGCTAGGACACCTAGTGTCTAAAAGAGGTATTGAGGTAGATAAAGCTAAAATTGAAGTAATAGAACAACTACCTCCACCTGTGAATATAAAAGGAATTCAAAGCTTTCTTGGCCACGCTGGTTTTTATCGCAGATTCATAAAAGATTTTTCATTTATTGCTAGACCACTCACTCTTTTGCTAGCCAAGGATGCTCCTTTCGAATTTGATGATGCATGTTTAAAAGCTTTTGAATTATTAAAGAATGCACTCATCTCTGCACCAATCATTCAACTCCCTGATTGGTCGTTGCCTTTTGAAATTATGTGTGATGCTAGTGATTATGCTGTGGGGGCAGTTTTGGGGCAAACAAAAGACAAGAAGCATCATGCAATTGCTTACGCCAGTAAAACTTTGACAGGAGCTCAACTTAATTATGCAACCACTGAAAAAGAGCTTCTGGCTGTTGTCTTTGCCATTGATAAATTTAGATCTTACTTAGTAGGAGCTAAAATAATTGTTTACACTGATCATGCTGCATTAAAATATTTGCTCACTAAAAAAGATGCTAAACCTCGCCTAATTAGATGGATCTTGTTACTCCAAGAATTTGACTTAGAAATAAAAGATAAAAAGGGAGTAGAAAATTCTGTTGCTGATCACTTGTCTAGAATGCACTTTAAGGATCCACAGGAAACACCCATTAATGATTCACTCCGGGACGACATGCTCTATGGAATCAATAGGTCTGACCCCTGGTATGCAGATATTGTTAATTTTATGGTTTTAGGGTATGTACCACCAGGAGCGAACAAGAAGAAGCTTATTCAAGAAAGTCGTTCACACATATGGGATGAGCCATACCTCTTCCGAGTATGCGCTGATGGCTTACTCAGAAGGTGTGTGACCACTGAGGAAGGGTGGAAGATCATCGACAGATGCCATTCATCACCATACGGAGGTCATTATGGAGCATTCCGTACACATTCAAAGATCTGGCAATGTGGATTCTATTGGCCTACAATGTATGAAGACACAAGGCAATATATCAGAAGATGTGGGCCATGTCAAAGGCACGGAAACATAAATACAAGAGATGCTATGCCACTCACCAACAACCTTCAGATTGAGCTCTTTGATGTTTGGGGAATAGACTACATGGGTCCATTTTCTCCATCAAAGAAGTGTGAATTCATCTTGGTGGCAGTTGACTACGTCTCCAAGTGGGTAGAAGCACTACCTTGCAAGCGTGCCGACAATATTAATTCAAAGAGGATGTTTGAAGAGATTATATTTCCAAGATTTGGAGTCCCTAGGGTGGTGATAAGTGATGGGGGATCACACTTCATCGACAAACGCTTTGAGCATTATCTAGCAAAACATGGAATCTGTCACAACGTTGCTACCCCATATCATCCTCAGACAAGTGGCCAAGCAGAGACTTCCAACAAGCAAATCAAGAACATTCTTCAGAAAACAGTAAATGAGATGGGAACAGCATGGAAGGAAAAGTTACCCGATGCACTCTGGGCATACCGGACAGCATACAAGACCCCAATTGGAATGACCCCATACCAATTGGTGTACGGGAAGACTTGCCACTTGCCTGTTGAACTAGAGTTCAAAGCACACTGGGCCATAAGAAGATGGAATATGGACCTAGATGTTGCTGGAGATCATAGAAGAATGCAACTATCAGAATTGGAAGAATGGCGAGAGAAAGCATATCACAATTCGAAGATCTACAAAGAAAGAGTCAAAAGATGGCATGACAAGAGGATCAAGAAGAAGGAGTTCTCACCCGGAGATAAGGTATTACTTTTTAATTCCAGGGTGAAGCTTTTCGGGCATGGAAAACTCCGGAGTAAATGGGAAGGACCATACAAGGTAGTCAATTCATCATCCCACAGAGCTATTACACTTCAAAACGACGAAGGTACGTTATTCAAGGTAAATGGTCAACGTCTTAAATTATTTTTAGAACCCAATAAAGAATTAGAAGAAATAGACGTGATCCATTTTTACCTTCCGATGGAGAATTAAAGCCCGACCTTTTTAATCTGACGTTTTTGGGCCACGTATATATTTTTCGGGATAAAAATACTTCTAGAAACACGCTCGAGCAAGCGGGCCCGCAGAGGAGGCAGGCCCAGGGCGGGCGCCCTGAGGATGAGGGCGGGCACCCTGCCCTGGTGTCCCCTCGGCCCCGGCCTCTTCCGACGTGCTTTCCTCATCTATGGTTATCCAGAAAATTCCGCGAATGGGTTGTTACGCACGCCCGGCAGCGGGATGGATCTATGGAAACCCTAGAGGCACTTTTTGACCCCTATATAAACAGACCCCTGACGTCAGCTTTCAACACCAATTCATTCAATCCTTCTCTCCTCCTCAATTAGAGCTTGTCTAGTTCCTTGCTTCTCCAATGGCCGATAAGACCCACCGCAACTGGGAGATCGTCCCTTACGACCTCAACCGCAAGCCCAAGGATGACCCCGACGCCTACGTCCCGGCCAACACAGAGCGACAGCTAGCAGCCCCACCATCAAACCAGCGCAGCTCAATCTCATCCTACTACGCCCAACCAGTTCTTACTGCACCACCGCAGCCCTTTCTTCTCAAGGGACTGTCGTCCAAGCAAGAAGCCATCGTTAAGGTACCAGCCGGCACGAAAATCCTGCCACCTAAACCCACTGAGCGGGTTGTAGGCGTCAAGACCAACCGGAGCGGCGAGATCAGCAGCGTCCACTACACTACGGAGAAGGAGAGGCCCCGCTTCGAAGGAGTTAGGACAGCAAAAGTTCGCTTCATCCCACCAAAGGAAGCTCCTAAGCACGCTCTCAATTCGTTTGAGACACCACCGAAGTGCCGTAGGACCATAGCAGATGTGGATGAGGACATCAGGACAGCAAATAGACATATTATGAAACTTCAGTCCACAGTTAGCTCCCTTAGTAGGCAGGTCTCCAACCTGAACACTACTGTGCTCGTGCTTAAACGTGACCTTTCTGATGCCCTTGCTAGGATCAGGGATTTAGAGCAACACTGAGCTATCTAGATTAGACCTTGAGGTAGTGTGTCTTAGTCTTCATCATTAGATTCAATTAGATTCAATTCAGTTTAGATTAGTTCGCTTCATTAGTCAGTGTAATAAATGCCTCAAGACAAATAAAGATTATTATTATTATGCCTCGTGTATCTCCACTTTATTTTTATGCAAGAAAGCAGGAAACAAGTATGGGGGAATCCCCCCGACATGGTAAATGCACTTCGATTGCACCACTCCATGATTCAGGTACATACTCTGCACGCTTTATTTACATATATACAAATACATATTGGGCTGTGTAGAATATTGTTCCTAACATGATAATTTAAAAAGACAAAAAATATTTTTAATCATGATCAATCTCACTCTGTGATATTTCTGAAAACCTGCATTTATTGAAAATCATTTTAAAAACCATGTGTTACTCAAGTCATTGTGGAATGTGAGATGGTAGAATATGAGTATCTTATTCTTGAAATCTTTGTCGCTTGGAGATTTTCTTTTCAAAAACTTCAAAAATATAGCTACCATCCTCAATATTTTATATGCCTGATAAACCTAAAAATATTAATTTGCTTTGTATTGAGTTTGTGCAAAACGAGTTAGACCCTTGTTGAGAGATTTATCATGCTCCCAAAATCAAGACGTTTTTATTCAGAAAGATTCACTCTTCCGAAGTATTATTGCATTAGAGGCATGGGCTATGCAAAAATATATTTCGAGGAAATAAAAAGGAGCAAGTGCTCGACAACCTCGCAGAAAAATGGACAAGTGTCCGGAAGTAGAATTA
This sequence comes from Saccharum spontaneum, assembly GCA_022457205.1. Taxonomy (NCBI): domain Eukaryota; kingdom Viridiplantae; phylum Streptophyta; class Magnoliopsida; order Poales; family Poaceae; genus Saccharum; species Saccharum spontaneum. The sequence goes on from JAKOGQ010000673.1 coordinate 21,613, forward strand.
GGGGTACCTCAGTATCCACCTGAAAAAAAATGAGATGATAAAAATATATATGGTAAAAAGAAAATGATAGCCCATGGTCCCTCTAATAAGCAATATGCCAGTAAGAGTTGACAAGTTTTAATTTTCAAAGTCTTTGATCTAAGAGTATGGCATTCCTCTCCTCGGATCCCGTTTTGACCCAGGCAATATATGCAAAGTAAGTATGCTTGAGAATTTCTACAAATTAAAACAGCCTCAGCGAGATATACAAAAGATAAATGAGTGATCTGAGAGCCCCTATGAGGATAAAGGTATGCTAAGTTTTCTATTCAAAAATATATAAAAAATTCCAAGTGACAGGGTTGAGAAGAAGAAAGGATCTCTACTTCAACCATATATTTCCCTGACTACAGTGCACAGTGGACATTCACAACACCCTGCAGGTATAAAAAGAATGCTTTACAATGTTTCAACCCCAGTTATTTTTCTAAACCATCCTTTTCTCGAGGACGAGTAAAAGCCTAAGTATGGGGGTGTTTGTTGACGGTTCTTAAGTATCAATTTTAATTATCCAATAAATAAGGAAAAGGACCTATATGCAAGCAACACCAAGAATTAGGGTTTGATCTGACAGAATTCCACGAGTTTTGTTGTTTATCTGTTTCTGCAGGGGGTTATCAGGAAATACAAAGGAAAGGCCCACACGTCGGAATTACATAGAGATATTAACGTGTTCACCGATTTTCTATCATCTAGAAGACTCCAGAAGCCACGGGATCGAACGGGAGGTCGAACGGGCCCGGGACCAGGGCGCCCGCCCTGGACCCTGGGGCGCCCACCCTAGGTCTGCAACCAATCAGGATGAGTCTCGCGGATTATGCCCCACCGACCTAAAGGATCAAGGAAAACCGTGCGATTAATGTCGGTTTGATCCGACGGCCCAGGTTCACTTGAAGGGACTATATAAGCAGGACCCCTGGCCCTTGGAGAGGAGAATCCTAGTCCATTATTTTCATATTTTCCAGAGAGGATTCAGAGAGAGAGGTTCCCTTAGGGTTCCCACCTCATTAGGGCTTAGCATCCAATGTGAGATTAGACTTAGTTCTTCTAGATTGAGAGAGATAGAGTGGAGGTATAGATCAAAGGAAGCCCGGCCTGTCGGTGACTACTTCAAGGTTGTACCTGCAGGATCAAGTTCTCCTAACCCGAGGCTTGCTCCTATGATTCTTCAGTATTTCGACTTCTAAATTCTAGTAAGTTCTTTGTTTTATTGTTCTTTGGTTTATGAGTTTACTTTAATCTCTTCGCGTAGAGTTTAGAGTAACCATCTCTAGCGTAAACGAGGTGTTTGGGCTAGGATACTCATAGATATCCCCTGTCTAGCCGGACCGTGGTAGTAGCGAGGAACGTGACATTTCCGTAGCTACCTTTGTATTCCATATCCCGTTAGTAGGATCGATAGGGTTTATAGGTGCGGGTCGAACATCCTTTGAGGTGTCTAGATTCCATGAGCCTCCCCAATAGAGCAGTAGATCATCCTTACCAAGGTTAGAACGAGAGTGCAGTTGCAGTCTTCTCTATACATCGCTCACATCAAATCACAGTGGTTGTAGCCTAAAGGTTAGTAGTAATAGATTTGGTTAGTCAGATGCACGCTTTCTCCTAGTGGTAAAAAAATAAATACGATACTCTGGATAACATCCCGGGTGAAGTGCTCATCGATATCCGTGCGCTTGCGGATCATTTCCTAATTGCGTTACCAAATATCAACATGCGGCGAGTGCTGCTGTGTGGGATGCAACGTGGGATCAAGAAGCGGTTCTACGACCACGAGTACCGCACCAAGCTCATCGCTAGGCTTGCTAGCATCAGCAACCCAGAGACCTGCTTCTACACTGGGATGTGTGCCACCTTCGTGGAAGACCGCGGTGCGCTCATGCCGTGGCATGACATGCTTGAGCGCTCTGCCATGGCAGCCCATGATGTTGCTGCATTTATTCTCTCTCTTGTGCTCCATAGGTCCAATAGCGGTGCCGGCAATAACAAAATTGCCTGACGGTTATTGAGGAAGGTCGAAGGTGATGAAGCGGGCCCGGCGGTGAATGTGACATGGAAGAATGAGAAATGTACACATCACCTCTAACAGGCCATGTGGGTGTTGTAGGACTTGGCCGAGTGGCCGACACTGGGTGAGTCTAGTCCTCTGCCTCCTCTGGCCATGCCGGAGCGTCGCTATGACGGACATCAGGGCGGAGGCAGAAGCTGCGGCGACCACGCGGGATGGGAAGGTTGGGAGGAGTGGGCTTTGTTCTGCAGCGAGGAGTGTAGGATCCGCAATGAGTGTGATAGGTTTTTCACAAGTATGTGGGAGATTATGGGCAGATCAATGTTGATATGTATATATCTGGATAGCGGGGATTTGTATGATAAACTCTTCATTCTCCTCAATACAATGATATGCAAGTTTGATTCCTTTCTAAACTCGTTATAGTTACCTTCCTTCTCATATGATGCGGTTCAGATTTCCTTGCACATGTTTCCAATTCCTTAATACAAGTTATTCAAGTCATCTCCACTAATAAACACAAGCAGGGAAGGCAATAGTCAAGGTCCATGACATCCATGGCCACCCACGCGAGTCACGGGCGACGAAGCAGGGAAGACGACGCAGACCATTTGATTCCCAACACTTTGCAATCTAACACTAACACTAACATTGAATCACCGTATGAAACGGTGACGGGAGCTGCAATAATGACAATTTGCAAACACAGCAAACCAATTTGCAAATAAACCAAGGCAAATACTTCCACCCCAGCACCATTATCTCACGTATGTGTAGCCAAGGCAAATACTATGACACTTAAAAAATAGAGTAATAAGCATCATAGTCATTCAGTTATTAATTATTTTTAAGGCAAAAACTATATATAAACGACACAGCAACAAGCATCACAGCAATTTTATTGATAACTTCAATTACATTCCATAGTTGTACATAACAAAGACCCATCAAAAAGTATTGGATGTACAATAACAAATACCTATCGAGTACAAGTACATCCCATAGTCGAGTCTAGAGACAGGCAGTGCAAACTAAGGACGAGGTAGCACCTCGCAAAACTTCCACCAGCATCTCAGCGAGGTGTTTTACGTTCCCTGTTGCACCTCTCACGGTTAGGAGAGAGATAGGCAAGAAGAGGAGGTGTGGAAGAGAAGTGTCGCCGTCGTCGCTGCTGCTCTAGAGGAAGGAGAGGATCGCTAGGGCACCAGGACTGATGAATCGGTGGTAGTACAAGAAATACGTAGGGCAGAAAGGTGGCAACTATACATACAGACATATCACCTTCCTAGCGGCCCTGCTGTTGACGGTAATTAACAATCATTATAAACCATCAATAAAATATGT
>JAKOGQ010000674.1:0-25000 GCA_022457205.1 Saccharum spontaneum
ATAGTAACTCGCAAAATAAATCTGGGCTTAATATGGCTTTAAAAAAGATAGCTGAGCAGTTAAGTTTGGGTGAAGATGATGATGATGACTATATTTGCTCAAATCAAGCTCATTCCATGGGAGGTAAGACTAGAAAAAGTTTTTGTTTATTTCTGCATTTCTTTTTAGGTCCATAGGAGGTAAAATTCAAAAATATTTTATGCACGCAGTTGTATGTAAAAGGTTAACTGAAAGGCTTATAGTTGTTTCATGCTAGTTGTTTTAATTTTCTTGCAGGAGCACACTAGTTGTACATAAGAGAATTTCTTTTAAAGGATGTCATGTTCACAGGCTTGTTATATCTGTAACTTAGGAAAACTTTATAATAGCTGAATTTGATGAAAGGAAAAAGAATAGTGTTTAGTTTTGTACTAGAGTGAACTCTGTCAGGATTAGGATGGTGTCAACTTTTTGTGTAGTTAAAGTTTCCTTTTTTTTTTCTTTTCCCTATGAGGCCAATTGCAACCTGTCCTGTGTGCAGGGCCAAATTTGCTTTTTATTATATCTATGATTATATCAATACATTTTTTTCGTCAAACCAGTGTGAGCTTTTGTTTTGAACACATGCCTTGCTAGATATTTAAAATCTCACCATGCAGTCATCTGCTGTTAGAAAAACGTTTTTGATGCACAAGTGATGCGCCTACTTGTGGCCTTCTGGCACATGTACTCCCTCCATTCCAAATTATAAGATGTTTTGGCTTTTCTAGATTCACAGCTTTTGCTATGCACCTAGATATATGTTATGTCTAGATACATAGCAAATGCTATGAATTTAGAAATGCCAAAATGTCTTATAATTTGGGATAGAGGAAGTATATACGAAGCATCATGCTGTTAGGTGTTGAACTGACAGTTCGATTTTTGTTAACATAGTCAAATCAAATTGGTTTTCCTGCCTTATCCAGGTGACAACCAAGTCAAACAAATTCGACAAGAAGGAACACAGAAAGGTTTAAGTAGGAATATAGCACCATCATGGGAAGATGTACTGCACTCCAGTTCAGGTTTACCAACTTCATCCATATACCAGGTGAGGAAATCGTAACTTGGGATTCTTCTTCCTTGTAGAACACATAAAACTGATGCAGTGATGCATGTGGAATTGTGAAAACAATCTATGATAGTGTTTTGAAAGATTCTTAGGTGGGATGGCTTGAAGTGTTCCTCATCCAATATATTTTTTCAACATTTTAACTTTCACTACTCTTTAGGAAAATTTGAAGTTGATATTTGTTATGGATTTGGTGTTTGAAGACAATCTTTTATAGTACATTTAACAAAATGTACTTAAATGTCTTGTCCTCTCCATATCAAAATTATACCCCTTGTGTTCAATTGTTCATAAATATCTTTGCATAACTTATACTCTCACTGAACTGTATCAATGACTTGTGTTTTTGCACAGCAATCGGATGTTGAGTATCAGAAAAATTCAGAATACCATCCACCAGAACGCCTGGACAGCAGTGATTTGCGCATACAACTTTCTGCTGCTAAAAGGTTTCTTTTAGGACCAGAAGCCACCATTGACTCACCATCTTTGAACTCTGTGCTGAGAAACAGAGTGAACAGTGTAACTGATACCATTTCAGCTTATGACAGTAGATTTGAAAGCTCTCTGAACCCAGATTGGCAAACAAAAACAGCATTCACATTTCAAAGCAATTCTCAGGACTCTGAAATAGCAGAGTTGTTTGACCATGGTCAGTTTGAACCCTACTCCAGAGAAGATACAGCATTTGCCTTAGGACAGACAATCAAGTTTAACATTCGTGAGATCTCTCCAGAATGGGCATTTTCCTATGAGATCACCAAGGTAAATTGTGAAGTTTTTTTTTCTTTTTTACACCATAACACCAAATGTTCTCATTTACAGATGCTCTTCTCGCCATCTCATTTATTCAGGTCATCATTACGGGAGATTTTCTATGTGATCCATCGAATTTGTGTTGGGCCGTGATGTTTGGTGACAGTGAGGTACCTGTTGAAATAGTTCAGCCAGGTGTTCTCCGCTGCCACACACCACTTCACAGCAGTGGAAATCTCAGAATCTGCATTACTTCGGGAAACAGAGAAGTTTGCAGTGAATTCAAAGACTTTGAGTTCCGCTCAAAACCAACCTCTTCTAGTTTCACAGACATTGCACCATCTTCTAGACATCTGAAATCCTGTGAAGAGTTGTTACTTCTTGCAAAATTTGCTAGAATGCTTTTGTCTGGGAATGGAAGCCCTGAAGTTCCAGATGGTGATCCCCAATCTGGACAGTGTCCAAAACTTAAGATGAATGAAGAGCTCTGGGATAGGTTGATTGACGAACTCAAAGTAGGGTGCGAAAATCCATTAAGCTCGGTTGATTGGATTTTAGAGGAACTGCTGAAAAGTAAATTACAACAGTGGTTATCAGTGAAGCTCAGAGGATTCAATGGAACAGATTCTCTATCCAAGCATGAGCAGGGTATTATACACTTAATCTCTGCCCTAGGTTATGAGTGGGCATTGTCGTCAGTTCTCAGTGCTGGTGTTGGTCTAAATTTTCGTGATTCAAATGGATGGACTGCTCTTCATTGGGCTGCTTATTTTGGAAGGTAATCAAACTTTATATTGTAGCACTGGTACAATTCCATTTTTTCTTGCTACATTTTCTCCATAGCAATTTTCATGGACAGAACAGAATAGTTGCAAAGACATCCTTTTGTTCACTTCGGTGATGGCCGGCGGTGGAGTCCTCGGATGCGGATGATGTGCACAGTGGCCAAGGATCTTCTTGTTATTTTTGTTTTCTCTAGGGGCTTTTGTGCAAGTTGGTTGGGACAGCTGTACCTGTATCCTGTTCTCACTTATCTGTATTTGTTTGTGTCGGTGTATGTATTCCTTATCTAACTAATACAAATACGTTTTATCAAAAAAAAAAAAGAAATGATTTCCGTATACCATTGTGCTGTTAACTTGGTAACCAAGCAATTGCCAGTTGAAAAAAATCTAGAGCCACATAAAGTAGGCATGCTTCTTAAATTAAATAGGAAAAAAATATAAATTTTAATCAATGAGCTGTTTCATTCTGGTAAAATCAAGTATTTTGGGCTACCTTTTGCTAGCTTGGTAATTAGGTAATAGCCAATCGAAGAACCTGGAAACAATAACAGTAACAATGGTTACAGTACATAAAAGATCTACATGGACATTCACATTATGTTTTGGACGACTAGTACTGGAGTCAATTGTGCAGTGCATATATCAACATAGTTCTTTTCTTGTGAAATGGTAGTGTTCTATTACAGCTTTTCTTTCTTTGTGTCTTTTCAAGTGTTGGTACATAGCGCTATTGATTAGCTTGGAACTAGCAAGCTAACAATATGTTGATTTTATTGCAGGGAAAAGATGGTTGCTGCACTTCTTGCTGCTGGTGCATCGGCAACAGCAGTTACTGATCCCACTGCACAAGACCCAGTGGGTAAAACAGCAGCTTTCGTGGCTTCTGAACGAGGGCATACGGGCCTTGCAGGCTATCTTTCAGAAGTGTCGCTAACTAGCTATCTAGCATCACTCACTATAGAAGAAAGTGATGTCTTAAAAGGATCAGCTAAAGATGAAGCAGAGAGAGCTGTGGAAAGCATATCTCAGAGGAGTGCCCAACTGCATGGTGGCACAGAAGATGAGCTCTCAATGAAGGATTCTTTGGCAGCAGTGAGGAATGCAGCTCAAGCAGCAGCTCGCATCCAGAATGCTTTCCGTGCCTTTTCTTTCAGGAAGAGACAGCAGAAGACTGCTCGACTTAGGGATGAATATGGAATGACCCAAGAGGATATAGATGAACTTGCAGCTGCATCAAGGTTGTACCACCAAGCTCATGCTTCAAGTGGTCAGTTTTATGATAAAGCAGCTGTTTCAATTCAGAAGAAATACAAAGGTTGGAAAGGCCGCAAACATTTTCTCAACATGAGAAGAAATGCAGTTAAAATACAGGTAAGGGGAATAGGTATCCAGAATTTTTTATTTGGTAGCCTCCTTCAAGTTCAATTCATGGGCATATAAATACATATATGGTATCTGGCAAGTTGATTTGTGCTTTGTTCACGCTAAAGGTCTCTCTTTGTACAGGCTCATGTAAGAGGCCATCAAGTGAGAAAGAAATACAGAACAATTGTAAGCACTGTCAGTGTGCTAGAGAAAGTAATACTTAGGTGGCGCCGGAAAGGTCATGGCCTACGTGGCTTCCGAGCTGAGCAGCAACCAATGGTGGAAGCAATAGAGGAAGATGATGAGGAAGACGATGACTTCGATGATGATGAAGCAGTCAAGGTCTTTCGTCGGCAGAAGGTCGATCAAGCTGTAAAGGAGGCTGTGTCAAGAGTGATGTCCATGGTAGACTCTACCGAAGCGAGGATGCAATATCGACGAATGCTTGAGGAGTTTCGCCAGGCAACTGTAAGAAGTTTTTTTCCTCTTTAATGTGCAATGTCATTTCAATAAAGGAGGGCAGCTGTAAGAAGTTACCAATAAACTTAACAAGTTAAGCAAATTTCTCATCATAGGTCATGTTTCTGAAGGAAACTAGTTCGGAGTACTTGACAGCAAATTTAGGACAAACTTGCTCGAGTCACAACTGCAGTCTGCATCTGATCGAGGCATTATTCTCTTTTTTAGGGGACATGTACAGTAACGATAGGTTAATCAGTTTAAATCTCAATGCGACACACATATAAACATAATTTAGAGAATCCAGAAGAGCCATTAAAATGTATGTATTTTTGCCCTCTTTTTATCAATTCAAATCTCCATGTTATGGCTAATCAAATGCTTGTTGTAAATGCAGGCAGAATTGGAAGGATCAAATGAAGTAACATCAATATTTGACAGTGACTTAGAGTTATTAGGGATCAACAACTTCATGTGAGGAGCATTTCGGTATCGAGATGCCAGCACCCAGCAATGACATAAATTAAGTATTTAGGGAATGGGTTCCACTTGCTACTAACTAGGACCTGATGGCCGTCAGTTTGTACAGTGTTTACTAAATGGAAAGTATATTATTGCTGCTACGATGTATTTTCACTCTCTATATTTAGGTGTATTTTCGCAGTGTCAGTTCAGTGAACACTATTTTAGGTGTATTTTCGCAGTGGCAGTTCAATGAACACTATATTTAGGTGTCTGTAACTTTAAGGGATGTTTTTTATAGGTTGTTGACTTTGCCAGTTTGGAAAATCAGTTTCTCAACGACGAATATATATGCATACTTCATAACGCTGTTAAAACTAATACAGCGTACCACTCATGTCATAGGGTGGCTCCTAACCTGACTTTTTTTTTTAATCATGTTGCACTTGTTATATATTGTTTCCCAAGGCTTGTATATAAACGACAGATCAATTGAAGTATACCTTTCATCATTCAAGAAGCAAATATAATCGTTGTATTAAGTCATTATATGACTGGCAAACACAACTTCTGACAGTTAAACGCACATTGCAATTTTTCTTCTTTTTTAGTTTACAGAAATAATATGCATTGCATGCGAGAAGCCAAATATCATTCTAGATTGTTTTTCCCAAGAGAAAGCTACTACAAGATTCAGGATTCGCAAAACATTACAGGAATTTCATCACAGCGAAAATTAACACAAGTTTCAGAAGGATAGGCGTATCTACAGTCGTGTCCAAAATAACATTCATGTCCAACATATTACATCCTATCTGCATTTGCATCGATGTCCCAACACACTTTTATTTGGTATAGAGAGCAAAACTTTATATATGTTTTTCGTGCAGCCCAGTCATATCACATCTGTAATCTGTTTCTCCCTTCCTAGTGGTCAGTTACCCAGCATGCACAATATGCCTTTACCAGACGTCCAGCTACGGTCTCTAACTTGGCACTTCACACTGAGCAAGGGCTCTGCCACATTGCTACGTCAGTTATTAGGTCACGGAGCTGATCCATGAGGAGCTTTACTTGCTTGTTTTTTCTTTCAATTTCCTGCATTGGATCTCAATGTTAGAATTATGCGAGTTGTCTGTCAAATGTGTGTTAAATTAGCGTGATAAAAAAAGTGTATATCAGAAGTTGACAAAAATCATGTTTCTTTTGATTTCTAAATACAGCAGATCCTACCACAGATGAAATCCAAAACTAAATTGATAGCGACACATGGGACTGTACTCTTCGAATCCCGACAAAGATTGAAAAAATGCTGGGAGTTTTTAGAAACCAGAGATGCAATACAGAATCTGAAAAAAAGTCCTAGTGCATTAAAAACAAACACAAAAACAGTAAATAAATCATGCATATGGTGCAAAATGCTCTAACTCATATTTTTACACCTCCATGCAGACAAGGATAGAAAAACCGTAGTTCCTCACTCTGTTCTTAACCTATACAAGGACTTGCTGCCTGAAGCTAACAGGAAGCCATGGCTTGGATTGCAAATGGGCAAATATAATTCATACAGATGTCAAACTTTGAGAGTAATATAATATAGTAGAATATATTAAACTAACTAGAGAATTTACAGGCTAGTACCTTTCTCAAAGCAGAAGCATGCTCTTCCAATCTCTCAATCTCAGCATGGTCAGCTTCGGATTCTGTTGATCCAATGTCCTGACAAAGTGAGCATGCATGATCTTAGAGAAGTCATATGTGGGAGGGATAAGCAGCCTAGATCAATTTCAACTAGCATTGGCAAACCAAATTTATCTTGAACAGTGTGCAAAAATCAGGCTTGACCAATTATGACTATGATGGGATAATATTAACCTTCTTTCCTTTAAGGTAAGGTAAACAGTCTTCTACATATGACGAGAAACACAATGTTTGTTGCTATTTACCAGTTGGATTTGTCCTTATTAATTACTCCCTTTGTCCATTTTCTTAGGTGCCTTTTGCTTCTCCCTTTGTCCAGAAGCCATCGTCATATTAGTTCTCCCCAGGCACGTTTTTAAATTTTGGTCAATAGTACACCTGTGCATTTGACATGCATGAAAGCAGCAGACTCCTAAGTTGGGCCAGTGGGAAGAAGTCAATCCTAGGTCGCCAATGATGTTCTTTTTAGCAAGGCGATTGTTTTCTCAAAAGAAGTAATGTCTAACATAGCACCACAAACTTCAGAAGTTCACATCAATATTTCATCTTTATAATTGTGCCACAATATGGATCTATCGATGGAAATAAAAAAATTGTCAACTTTGGAAATGAAAATTTGTTAGCTCCCTCCACACCAATGACCACAATGGCATTACAGGAGCTGGAGTTGTTACCATTGCAAATATCTCAAATCAGTCTCGTAATAAGAATTTACTTTAGGCTCCCCTACATGGTAATGCCCTGATTTTTTTTACACCATAAGTGCTATCTTCCATCACAGAAGAATGCGCCTAAAACAATTTTCCGCATAAGCGCCAGGAGCACAAGGTGCATCAAGGTCTCACCTGAGCGCAGGACGACACGGCAGAGATGGAGGCCCGCAGCGCCGCCACGGCTGACTTGTAGCGGTGCCTCGCCTCGTCGAGCGACCCGCCGGGGCCGGGCGCGCCCCCTGCGTCGGCAGCGTCAGAATCCGCAGAGTGTGGCGGCGGCGGAGTAGCAGAGTGTTGGTGCTGGGAGCCAGCGGCCGCGGCGGCGGCGGCAGCGGCCGAGACGGAGGAGGAGGACCAGAGGCCGGCGTTGCAGAGCTCGTCGTTCATGGATACGAGGATCTGGAACGCGGCTGCGATGGTCTCCTCCAGGTGCCGCTGCCCCTCCACCGCCATCTCCTGCCGCCGCAGCGCCGCCTCGGAGGCCATTGGGTGCACTCGCCGGAACCCTAGCTCGCCGCTACCGCCGATCTACCGCTCCTCTCAGCTCAGTCGCAGCGCGCCGAGAAAATCCCTTTCCGGACCAGTCCTACAGAGCAAACAGCCAAACTTCACCACCCGTATGGGCCTGGACACTGTTGCATGATGCCAGAGCCCAGAGCGCTTTCCGAGCCCAGTATGGGCCGACACAGGTCGCCGAAGCCCATGTACTCTCTTCCTGGACGGACCAGATCCAGTCATCCAGCTGCTACTGTGCAAGCTCGATTACATATACAAACTTATAATTCCCTATAAAAAACATACAAACTTATAAAGTAGTTTGGCTTAGGATTTTAATTTTTCAAAAATGTTTAAACAATCTACCCTAAATTTATTTTCGTATCTAACTCTTTTGGTTGTCTTAGTTCATGTGACGCGACAAAACACATGCATTAGCATGGTAAAACTGCCACGATGATGAAGGATGCCAACTGAGACATGATCCTACCATGTGAGAGAGGACGATGCAGCCACTCCCTTATGCCGTGCTAGGTGCTAGAGGGATTGGCGCGGCACAGCTGCCGCCAACCTTTAAATAAAATTAGTAATTAGACTTCAAATTCTATAAAACTTTTTTTAGGAAACGGCAGGGAAGCCCCTTACCTATTTTTTCATTTTCTATATATGTATGTACAAAAGAACAAAGAATGACTGTACAAAAAATTCTATAAAACTCAACATGTGTGCTATATAAAGTGTAAGTGTTCTATCGTAGTGACATACACAAGGCTAAGTGATACAAATTTTGAAATATACAATTTCAAAATAGGTTATATGCTATTGATAAGACGAGTCACTTAGCTTTGAAAATTTTAGTAATGGTTTTCACTCTCCAAACCACTAAATAGATTAGAAGCGCTACCCAACTTCAATAAAAAACTAACAGAGATGACAAATAAGAAATATAGATTCTATTTTGATAACATGTACATTGCCAATTTATATACCTTTATAAAATAGTTGATTCCCAAATAGACTCACTGTTCAGAAATCAGTGCCCAACCTAGACTCCAATTTCTTCAGATGTTAGTTAGAACCGTGGACACACATTACGAAATTGAAACAATAACAAAGATAAATTTTTAATGGACCTTTTGAGATGAACTTAGTTAGGTATGGCTCAAAAGCATTGCAAGAGATACATTTGACGCGCCTCAATGCATGAGGAGCAAAAAAGGTCATTTTGCCGGTTAACATTGTTAGGGATGCAAGGCGGGTTATTCACGAAGCCGCAAATAGGCTATTTTTTACGCATTATGAAAATAACCTATAAAATTGAGCATATTTAATTTGTGGGTTTGTGAACAATTTGCCTTGCATCCCGAATGGTACCTTCAAAAAATAATAACATGATAGGCAAAAAAACCTAGGTTCAAATAGGCAAGGAAAAAAAATTTGAGGTCAACAAAGAAGGAATCTAATAAAACTCCAGTGCCAAATAAGGAATTCGCTGTTATAGACTGTACATCATCTTTGAAGCTGTCTCCAACCAAAATGCAACATGCTTCTATTCTCTTTCCAAACTGAAATATGATGTTCACCCTAACCGCACAGAGGAAAGAAACATAAGTAGCATGAAAAGTTGATAAGAAATATGATAATCAATAACTACTGCACTTGCACATGGGTTGGTTGTCGCCACAATGCCCCATTGTCTAGGTGCGCAAACGAGTGCCATTGCACTCGAAGGTCTAGGGTTTAGGAAGAGATGAGATGGGAGGAAAAACATACAAGAGAGAGAAGAGAGGAGATTCAGCGCTCATACCTCAGTTGAGAAGCCATGGCTCATACAAAGAAGGGAATTTTGGTCTGTTCATTCATGATTTGATAAGAAAATGACCGTTTTGCCCTGGTTTCATGTGTAGCCCATCAACATGTTAACACTAATATTTTATTGTATAGATTTTTTTTGACAATACCATTTCATTACATTGAACATTATTTTGACAATGTAATTTTTTTTGGCAGTGCAATTCTTTTGCACAGATTTTTTATGGCAGTACAATTTTTTGGACAATGATCATTTTTTACATTGCAAAACGTACATCAAGTTCACGCATACACAAAATTGTGTTTTTGGTACTGTCCAGAAAAGTGTCCTATCATATGTAATCTGTGCAAAAAATGGTAATGCCAAAAAAATGTTCATGGAACCAAAAAATTTGTATTGGTTAAAAATTGTTCAATGTCAAAAAATAGTACTATTAAAAAAATCTATGCAATAAAATATTAATATTGACATACTGATGTAACTACACATGAAAGAATGGTAAAAATGATCCTTTTCACTCATAGTTGACTGTGTAAGGGGCCAAATATAATGGCAGTGCTATATAGGGAACTAAAAATGAACCTAGTGCTATATTGGGAAAATTTTATCTTTCAGTGTTGAATAGGGAACCATATCATCTTCCGATAATAAAGGGAATTTTCTCTTTCAATAGAGGGAAATTTAATAAAAAAATAATCCAACAACTTTTTTTAATTAGGTCACCAAATATTGCTATTCTCTATTATGATCGCTCGTTAGTCACTGGCTCTCCAAAGCATGTAGAAGATATATAGAAACCGCTGGAGAGTTAAAAATACGGATCATGATTTTTATTAAAATGATCCTTCAATTAATGATTTAGAAAGTTATGGAACAATATTTTTCTCTCACAACAAATCAGCTTCAGTCGGCTTATCAGCCACAAAAACCATAAGCCGAACAGCTTGTAAGTTTAGGAAAAATATTGGAGATGCTCTTTGGATCAAAATGAACTAGGGCCTTGTTTAGTTCCAAAATTTAGAATTCAAAAAGTGCTACAGTAAACTTGTGGCACATGCATGGAGTACTAAATGTAGACGAAATAAAAAACTAATTGCACAGTTTGCGTGAAAATTGCAAGACGAACGTGTTAGATATAATATGGGCTTGGCCCATTAAATATTTAATAAATCAAATAAAACTGTATGGTCCGAATAATACACATTAAATGGTTTAGTCCCGTACGGTATTTTAACTGAAGGTTAACTCAACTTAATTGGTTGGTCTTTGAACGATTACTTTGAGAAGTTGAGATAAGGATAGCAAGTTGCCACACGCGCGCGTCGCCGCCGTCGCCGCCCGGCCCGTGGGCGTGGGCGTGGACGTGGGCATGGCGGGCGGGGCTTTAATTTTGCCACTCAATTTCCAACGTGAGGGAGTTACCAACATTGGTGACCTTGATTCCGGGGAGTTTCTCCTGTAACGCCTCTCCGACTCCTTGCATCCTTGCCGGTGCAAGGCTTCTCGCCTCCTCTTCCCTTACCTGTATATACAGAGAACTACGCCTTTAGTTAATTTTTTCCAAGACACATCACATATTTAGCAGCGTGAGAGTTTCCCCGTTCCATCTCTTGCGCGCACACGAGATAGAAGAGTAGAGCCTCTAGAACATCTCCGTCCAGCAAATTCACCAGCTCGGGTGAAGGACGGCCATCACGTTTTTGGGGAGTGTCCAGCAGAGACGGCACGACTACTCACTTGACCCACTCCCTGTTCCTGGCATTGCCGCAGGGTGTTGATCGTCTTCCTCCCGGCGACGCGGTCTTCACGGCATTCTCTCTGTACTGCACCGATCGGGACGGCTACAACGACAAAACACCATGTCGCTTTCGGGTGCTTCCGGCTCTGCCGCAGGGTATAATCGTGTTAACCATCTTGTTCTTTCAACTGTCTCGTTTATGGCCTTGTTGGTTAGTGTTAACTGGATGATAACCATGTTTTGCTTGGACAATATCATGAGAAATACCTTGCTAGTTAACACTATATTGATATGCATGATGTTTTATCTGAACAAGCACATATATGATATCATGATCATTTTAATTAAATCATTTTTATGGATTAAATTAAACATAAATTTATCTAAATTTCTAACCGAACGTTTTGAGCCTAATTAGTTCATGATTTAACACTAAAGTGCTACAACAACACTTTTGCTAATAACAGATTAATTAGTCTTAATAAATTCGTCTCACTGTTTTCAAGCTAGTTGTGCAATTAGTTTTTTTTGTTAGTATCCGAAAACATATACCAATATCCCACAAAACATCCGATGTGACATTTTGATCGAAAATTTTTCGGAACTGAACGAGACCTAGGGGTTGTTTAGTTGGTGAAAAAGTTTGGGTTCGGCTACTGTAGCACTTTTCGTTTTATTTGATAAAATTTATCCAATTATGGACTAACTAGGCTCAAAAGATTCGTTTCGACATTTACAGACAAACTGTGCAATTAGTTATTTTTTACCTACATTTAATGTTCCATGCATGTGTCTAAAGATTCAATGTGACGGGTACTGCGCAAACTTTTTTGGGTTGGGGAAGGAACTAAACAGGCTCGTAGAATCAAAGAAGAAACATTTGAAGGCCCGCGGTCCCACGTCGTCAGAGCTGGTGCAGTGGTGCTGCATCTCCCCCGGGTCAGCGTCAATGCGCCAGTGGCTTCACCGCCTGTTTGGCTCCCACTTGACACTTGGGGCTAGTTTAGTTGCCAAATTTTTGGCAAAATAACACTGTAGCACTTTTCGTTGTTATTTGGTAATTAGTGTCCAATCATGGTCTAATTAGGCTTAAAAGATTCGTCTCGTTCATTTCGTCTGAACTGTGTAATTAGTTTTAATTTTTATCTATATTTAATACTTCATGCATGTGTTCAAAGATTCGATGTGACGGGGAATCTGAAAAATTTTGCAAATTTTCCAGGGAACTAAACGGGGCCTTGGCAGACAAACAAAGCTCTCAAGGCTCAAGCGCCAACCGCCGGCCGGGGGCGGTGCTCACTGCACAGAGCCTCATGAGTCCAATCCAATGTTACCCATGCAAACCGACACCGACGCAGGAAAATGAAAGATCGACTCGTGGTTGGCGCGAAAATACCTTGCTTCCTCCTTAAGCAACCAGGGAAGGAGAGTTCTTGTTTGATACTGTAGATCTTAAAAAAAAAACGCTGTGGCATGAGAGCGAATCAGAGTTGGACATCTTTTGTGATAACCATACCATATAGACGGACTGAATTATTGTTCTTGTTTAGTTTTGACGATAACATATATAATAACGGCAGGGCAAACTCACCTGTGCACGTGGCGCGTATTATATACGCAGAGGTAGTTCTGAATGAAATTAAAAAAAAAACAAAAGCTTGGTGATGCTGTCTGTGGCAAGAATATGTTCTATTATGCTGTATCTGCCGAAATGCCTGATACTGGCAATACCGGCTATCGGTCATTTCGACTGTTCCAGTGATATTGATACCGACAAAAAACACAAATAAACTCTGATTTATGTATAATTTTACACTCCTCCTACACTTCAGGTGAAAAATGACTGAGATTTTAGGCGACAGTTTAGTTTCCTGATTCAGGGATGGGGTTGCGTGCTGGAGGATGAGGGCACTTTTATACCTGGTATTTCTTGCGACCACCAAAAAACAAGATTAACTAGACACGTGCACTTCTCTATTGATGTTGAGACCATAGATTATTTTGTTATTGTTTAGCTTTAGAAAAAAATTGTGTTTTGCTATTCTTCTCCGAACCATTTATTTTGTCGCAGGCTCCGGAGTATCGACATGGAGTACCTTTATTTAAGTCGGTGGTAACTTTTTTCCACGATTCTGCTAGCGAGGGTGGGCGCACTGATGAGGCGCCGCTGGGGTGCAGCAAAAAAAAAATCACTACAGTAAATGAACAGCAGGGGTTGTACCACTGTTTTGTAAGGCGTTTAACACAATGGTTGAACAGTGTTTTACCACAGTTTGCTATAGTAATTGAATAGTGGAGGAGGCAGGGATTTATTCCTGAGGGTTACTTAATTATATTTGGAACACGAGATTTTTATTTCTATGTGTTTTTCTATAAACTTAAACTGAAATAATTTATGTTAATTCCTGTGAAATTTCTATGTTTTTCCATGAAAACGCTGGAGAGCTACGTATCATTATATTAAGAATTAAGAAGAAAGGGAATAAGTTTTTTAGCACTCTTTTAGACCGGCTATAATAGGGAAATAGGGAATAAGTTGTTAGAGTGGAATAATCTATAGCAAGAATTACAAAAAAATAATTTATGAGAAGAATGGGATACCTTTTTTGGATTTTGAAAAATATTTGTTATTTCATAGTAAATTACATCAGTCTTATAGGAAATTTGGCATTTAATGATACCACTAAAAACTATTTTTTTTGTGGTTCCTAAAGAGAGGAGTGATACTGACCTAAGATAATTTACCAAGAAAGAATTGGACCAGTTTTGTTGTAGAGATGAAACAATTGGACACCTCTTCTTTGATTGCACCTATGATAAATTCTGTTGGCAAACAATTTATTTGGTTCTAAGTCACGACCTTCATTAAATATTCTTGATCTTTTTAATGGATAACACAAACATGGGGGCAAATAAAATACATTGCTATTATAGTATTATTAAGGAGGTGCTAACATCTGTTAGACAATATATGCCTTACAAGAAAGGAAATGCTTTTTTTTAAGTTTTAACAATTGTCGTCCTAAACTTTTCTGCCGCTCCTATTTAAGGGAACACACTAGCTTCACCATTAGGCGCTGTTACAATAGCATGAAGAAAACAAGGAGCAAATCTTCAAAGTTTATCGTGTGCTAGAAGCATTCGCTATGTAGAATTGAGCTTTGAGGTGGATACTATATTGGTTTTGTTTTAAGTTAATGTAACTAGAAAGCAACGCGCGGCGTTGCCGCGCGCCTGCATGGAGTGCCTACCATTTTGAGCTAGTTTGGTCATTCATTTATGTTGTCACGACCTGCTCGTTGCTTCTTTTTTATGAATAATTTGGGGGTTTTGTTAATGTAGGTTTTGGTGATTGTCCATAGGGGGGTTAGCGGTAAATTAAGTGGGCACCAAAGATCATGAGAAAGGGTATATGATATTGGATTTAAGGCAGTGGAGATATTTTTAGTTTACATGTGGTGAAAACTACAAATTAATCAATCATGAAAAAGCATAGAACTATTATTTTACCAAATAAAATACACTAAAGCATATGTTATTTTAAGTTTAATGCATAGATCTGGTCATAATAAACTCAACAAAACTGGTTTGGTATTTTTATGATTTTTCTGTGATTTTATATGATTTTTGAGAGGTCTCTGGTTTTTAAAGAAAAGATTAAATCATTGAAAAGGGAAAGAGGCTCACAGGCCGATTTTGGCCCATTGAGGCAGGCCGGCCCATTGAGAAGACTGGACTGCGCGTTGGTTTTCTTAAAGTCTGAGGGTTTTTTCATAAAATTTTCTGTGAGGGGACGTCGGACTGCGGGTTGATTTCACTAAAAATGGAGGGCTTTTTTGCAAAATGACCAAGAGTCGCCCGATCCTGGCCGTCCGCCCGGCCGATTGGATGGCCGGGAACGGCCAGCGACGTGGCACGCTCTCGTGCCTGAGCTTGGCTCAGGATTAGAGTTATAGAGATAGGTGATCTGATTCTCATAGCATTAAGGGATGATGATGCTAGATGTTATTCCTTTATAAAAAAGGACAGAAGACTTCTTATTAATCGCGGTCTATTTATTCACCTTCAACACAAAGGATACAACTGTTTGCATATAGGTCATCAACAGGACACGTCGCAATGTCGCATTATTACGCGTGCATCAGCTTGTAGATTCTTTTTGCTCTATGCATAATTTAGCATTTATTTATTTACTTAATATATCATTCATAAGCTAGCTTGTCAGCCAAGTGCATTGCGTGCTTCACACCTTCATATTGGAAGTCTCGCCCCAGCTCCAGCAAGCATAAAGACAGTCGGCAGATAGAAAAAAAAAATCCTTTTGTAACAAACGCAGGCGCAGGGTCATTCATTCCCATTTCCCATGGGGAAGCTCGCGGAGAGGCTGAGGGCCTTCTCCAGGAACCGATGGCTGGTGTTGGTGGCCGCAATGTGGGTGCAGTCCATGGCCGGCATCAGCTACCTCTTCGGCGCCATCTCGCCGGTGCTCAAGTCCAGCCTCGGGTACAACCAGCGGCAGGTGGCCGCGCTGGCCGTCGCCAAGAACCTTGGGGGCTACGTCGGCGTCGTCGCCGGCACGCTCTCGGCCGCGCTGCCGGCGTGGGCGATGCTGCTCATGGGCGCGGTGCAGAACCTCCTCGGCTACGGCTGGCTCTGGCTCATCGTCGCCAGGCAGGCGCCGCCGCTGCACCTCTGGATGGTGAGTGACATCCTCTGCTTGTGTTGGTTCTTTTTTGGTTGCATGCATCCTCTGCTTGTGTTGCGTTGGTTCTTTTTTTGGTTGCTGTTTGATGAAAAATGGAATCTTTTATATATCATTACTGCTTTATTATTCATTGGCTGATGATCACTCAATTTTTTGCTTATTAATTCATCAATAAGCTAGTGTTATGAGGATCTATTACTCTTTTAAAATTGAACTTTGGATACGAGACGTGTTTCTAAATTGCAGCGCAGGCTGTCAATTTTGTTGTCTGCCAAATTGCTCCATTCCTCGGGGACAACCGTTAAGATTGGTAAAAGCAAGTCCATCGCATATACGAGGAGCATGTTAATAATGAACAAAAATTCTTAAGCTTTCTTCCTTGTTGTGCTCAAAATGGTTAATTCTTCAGAAGTGATGCTACCTCTCGGTCCGAAAACCCTAATGATGAGACGATGCAACTTATGTTAGAATGGTCTGTCTAAAGTCTGAACGGGAATAATAGTGATGGTGATTTATGAGTTCTATAATCAGATGCTTGCTTCTCAGATTGACCAACCCACATAGATGTGCATTCCTTTCAACTATTATTTAAGTCGTCTTTGTCGATCACTTATGTGGGGATCATATACAAATCTCCTTTTTTTTTTTACGGTTGTGCTACCACGCTCCGTCCAACCACCTACAGGGACAGCTAACCACTGCTACCTTTATTTGTCCATATTCAAATTGTTACCATCCTGAAATTTAGCATCAGAGATGTTAGGGTCTTATTGGATCCCATGAGTTAACAAATTGCTAAAGTTTAACTCTTAAGGATCCAAACAAGAGGACTAATGGGTGGGCTAAAGGTTAACCAAAACCCACTTATAGTCGTTAGTTCACTAGTCCTTCAAAACCAACTGTGAGGGGCAGCGACGAAGCCAGAAAAAAAATTAGGACGGACTGAACACAAGTCTACGGTGTCTTAACTCTACTAAACTCTACTATGACCCTCATAATCTATATAATAATACACAAAAAATTAAGGGGGGGCTTAGGTGGGGCTCCACGTTCCCTGGATCAGTAGGCAGGGCTCAAGCCCGGGTTGCCTGGCCGGTAGCTTCGTCGCTGGTGAGGGGCTAAAAGTGCTATCTCATATTCTCTCTCCTATCTCTTCCTATGTTATTAGCCCATGATCCAAACATGTATAGGCTAACAACTAGTTGGCTAACTTTTAGATGGTATTTCTTAGCCATGACTAACAACTATTCCTAATCCATCCAAACACAGTTCTATGTTGTGTGCTAGTAGAGAGCTGTCTGTCTTGATCTGCTTATGGGGTAACTAGTAGATCATCATAGTTTTGTCTCCTGCTACATTGTTGTTGTCAATGTGATCAAAAGCAATTTATTATGTGACTCGCATATAGTAAATTCAGTACACGTTAGGTGGTTGGTGGAAACCGTATTCTAAACGATTGACTCACATACATATGGCTGAGTTCATTGCCTGATTAGCACTTAGTGATCTCACGCAAATCCAATGTTTTTCTAAACGCTAAACGGTAAACAGTCGGTCACCCTTCGTTTAGTGTTTAAACCGTTTAAACGGTGTTTAAATAAAGTTAAACGGCCTAAACGGTTTTGTACAATAACAATAAAATATACATATTTATATAGGTAAAAATAAAATTTGCTAGAACCCATACATATTTACACATATAAAAATCAAATATTCTACCAAATAATCTTGTTAGAAGAAATCTAAATCCCACATCACTTCATATAATTACAATGTTAATTAGTTTCATGTTGATTGTGATAGACGTAGTCCTTTAATTCACTTAATTATGGATTAAATAGTTGCTTAGCTCATTTAATCACGTTTAATCTAATTTTGTTTAGACCGTTTAGACGGGATTGAACGGTTTAAACGGGTTTAAATGGTCCAACCGTTTAATTCACCGTTTAGGGCCTAATCAACACGGCTGACTTCTGTTTACCGTTTAAACGGTGTTTAAATGGACTAAACGGCCATTTAGGCAAACAATGCGCAAATCATGTACTACTATCAAGTTTAACTTTCTGTGTTCATGCACAGTGATCTCTTTAAAGTTGGAGAAGATGAAGCCAAAGTGCCAACTCGAATTGGGCAGAACAAAGAAAGGAACACTAAAAAGTTTGAGAATAGGATTTTTTTAAAAAAAAACTCGGTCGGTGGGGATGAGCACCCCCACAACATTTCATTAAA
Source organism: Saccharum spontaneum (assembly GCA_022457205.1). NCBI lineage: Eukaryota > Viridiplantae > Streptophyta > Magnoliopsida > Poales > Poaceae > Saccharum > Saccharum spontaneum. The sequence goes on from JAKOGQ010000674.1 coordinate 18,315, forward strand.
AAGAAAAAAAAACTCAGCCTTCATCGGACCTAAACCACCTGAACCACCAACTTTAGGTTGTCAATGAGGGATATTTTTCAACCTAGCCTAACAATTCGTCCCCATGAGGGATCCAACCGGGGCTGCTAGGGCGCTACTTACGACTTACGAGCGCCAACCACTGGCTGGAGCCCTGTTCGCTTGAGCATAGGATTTGATGGAGAGAATCAGCAAATCCTATTTTGTTTTCATATTCCTTGCATCTCCCCTGTTTTTTTTATCGAGTTAGCTTGGATACTACTATTAAATAAATTTATGTTTTCCTAGATGAGATTTACATAATTCATCCAATTCATACCTTGCTTGCTTTTGCTTTGTTTAATGAAGCCATCTACTTCTGAATTGTCATGTTTGCACGTTAGAAAATCAAGAGAGGAAAAAATGGTAGAGGCATGAGCTTCTGAAAATTAAACTTGAGCAATACAATCCACCGCTATCCATGATTCCTTACAAAATTGGGAACCTTTAATGTTTTTTAAGTGTTCATTTTACCACGTTCAAATGAGCGAAGCAAAGATATATGGAACCTAACATATGATTCTTCATTGTTTTGTTATTCAGATGTGCGTTCTCATATTCATTGGAAACAACAGCGCCACATACTTCAACACAGTTTCGCTCGTGACATGTGTCCAGAACTTCCCGAGGAGCAGGGGCCCAATGGTGGGCATCCTGAAAGGATTCTTGGGCCTAACCAGCGCTATTCTTACACAAATCTACACAGTAATGCACACAACAGACCAGGCTTCGCTTGTCTTGATGATTGCTGTTGGTCCATCGCTGGTTGCCATTGCTATGATGTTTGTTATCAGGCCAGTTGGAGGTCACCTGCAGGCGCGTCCATCTGACAAGAATAGCTTCGTGTTCATCTACACCATATGCCTGCTTCTCGCCTCATATCTTGCCGGTGTCAAGCTAGTCCAAGATTTCCTGCAACTGTCTGACGATATGGTAGTTTTTCTCACTGTGCTTCTGTTCGTCCTTCTTGTTTCGCCGATCGCGATCCCTGTGACATTGACACTAATGTCGAAAGCTGAGTATCCGATTGGAGAGGCCCTCCTATCTGAATCTGAACCACTAACAGGAGAGGGAAGCACTTCACAAGAAGCACAGGCCATTTTAAGTGAGGTGGAAGACAAGTGTGGGGACATTGACGCAGCATTGCCTCCATCTGAAAGGAGGAATAGGAGACCACACCTAGGGGAGAACTTCACCATGATGGAGGCACTGGGGAAGGCTGATTTTTGGCTTATCTGGATGTCCTTTTTGCTTGGGTCAGGATCAGGGCTGACAGTGATGGACAATTTGGGTCAGATGAGCCAGGCTGTTGGATTCAAAGATGTGCATATCTTCGTGTCATTGACGAGCATATGGAACTTCCTTGGTCGTGTTGGAGGTGGCTACTTTTCTGAGATCATCGTCAGGTATCAACATAAAGCTAAGACATTACAATTTGATTATCTACCATTGACTTTCAGTCACTTCTTCTGTGTATTTTTTTTTCATCCTGACTGGCTATCTCTTGTTTTAATCAGGAAACATGCGTATCCAAGGCACATAGCACTAGCAGTTTCTCAGATCCTGATTGCTACTGCACATTTCCTCTTTGCTATGGCCTGGCCTGGAACCATGTATATCGGGACCTTCCTGGTTGGACTCGGATATGGAGCTCATTGGGCCATTGTGCCGGCTGCTGTCTCTGAACTTTTCGGCATAAAACACTTTGGTGCAATGTACAATTTTCTCGCTCTAGCAAACCCACAGGATCCCTTATCTTTTCAGGCCTTATTACGAGTACCCTGTATGATTATGAAGCTGAGAAACAAGCTCACCAACATCGTCAGGTCATGGCATTGGCGTCTCCAAGGTTGCTTCACAATGCAGGCTTTTTTGCTGATGGACTCAGGTGTGAAGGGTCTGTTTGCTTCTTTGTCAGCTCTCTGATTATGTCGTTGCTGTGCGTTATTGGAGCCGGCTTGAGCCTCATCATTGTTCACAGGACCAAGCGGGTTTACTCTCATCTATATCGGTCTGTATGCACATGAAAATTTTCTTATAGATAGATAGAAGAATGAAAATCCTCATGCTACTGTTCTATGTACCTTAATATTCTTGGCCCCCCTCCCCCCCTAAAAAGTTACATATATGATTGTATATACACAAAGTTAAGTCTATCTGTAAAGTTGCATTTTAAGAACCACCGTTCCGGGAGGTGATCCGCAATGATCTAAAACAGCTCTCTATTCTCCAACTAGCCCGAGAGAAATTGGAGTAGTAGATTAGCGCATAGGCTACTGTTTTTTTTCCTATTGTTTCTTCATATTTTCATTCATGTACACTCTCATGTAAATATTTATACATTGCTTCCTACTAAATGTAAAATAAAGGACCAAGAAAGACAACCAGAGAGGTGATAAATGGAAGCCAATTTAAAATTTCTTCTGAAATATCCTCTATCCCAAAATCACCCTTTGAAACACCAAACCTCTCAACAGTGATGCCCTCGAGCCAACTGCTGGCTGGATGTTTTTGGTGAAGACCAAAGAACACACTCTGGACACCACAACAGCGGAAAACCAACACGCCACACCAAAACCTAAAACGGAGCTCTCAACTTTAATCACGATGAAGCAAGAGTGAAAGCATCTAGGCCCCAAGGTTTGGTTTCGGCAATTGATGACAACGCTTTATTACCATGACTAACGTGTGTTTTGCAGAAACTTTGGTAAGTTAGGTCATGGAGGTTATAACTGCTTTGGGCACCATGGTATTCATGTCCCTTGATGGAAATCGTTTCGGTTTTCAAAAGAGTGACGTCAAGATTAAGGACGGTTAGTTCCGGATGTCGAGGTGTTGAGATACATTCGGAATAGTCGTTAGGATCTTCGTTTTTCTCTTTTGGCCGTACTATAAAGGGGGGCATGAGCGGGTAGCTTGACCTAGGCGAGTCCTATGTTTAGGTGTGGTGCACACTTGTTAAACTTGGCGCTAGGCAGCTCTAGAATAGCTCAAAGTTCAGTTGGAAACAACTTGGTTCAAGTTGCAATGCGTTTCGGAAAGTTTCGGGTCGTTTTCCCCTGACCGGACGCGGTCTTCGGCATGACCGGACGCGTCCGGTCAGTACTTAACCACGACTAGGGTTTGGCTCTGATGACCGGACGCGGTCCCTGTGAGGACCGGACGCGGTGGTCAGAGGCCGACACATGTCACTTGAGGGAATCACCCGATCGGACGCGACCTGGGTGTGATCGGCGCGTCTGGTCACAGTCCAGTAAGGTCCAGAGACGACCGGACACGTCCGGTCATCACCGATCGGACGCGGCCTCGCGTCCGGTGCGTTTACAGTAAGCTCCTTGCACGATCGGACGCGTCCGGTCACCCCTGACCGGCGTGTCCGGTCACTCAGTTCGATTTTCGGTTTTCGACCGTTACGAGCGACCGGCGCGTCCGGTCACTTCGACCGGCGCGTCCGGTCAGCCCGTGTTTTGCTGAGTCAGAGCGTAACGGTTCGTTTCGTCTGTGGGGTGTATAAATACATCCCCACCACCTCTTTTATAGGTCTCTTGCTCATTTGATCAGCTGAGAAAACCCTTTAGAGTGCAAGGGAGTGCAAGAGCACTAGTGAGGATAGAGATTTGAGAATCAAAGCTTGAGAGTTCCTCACTAGCAATTAGAGAGTAGCAAGTGTGCATCCACCTTCTCATTTGGGCTCGTTGTGGTCAAGTGAGAGTTCTAGCTTGTTACTCTTGGTGATCGCCATCACCTAGACGGCTTGGTGGTGATTGGGAGTTTGGTGATCATCCGGCGGAGCTTGTGGATGACCCAACTCATCTTGTGAGCGGTTTTGGGTGATTCACCGCGACGGAGTGTCGAAGAATCAACCCGTAGAGAGCACTTGATCCTTGCACGGATCAAGGGGGAGCTACACCCTTGCGCGGGTGCTCCAACGAGGACTAGTGGGGAGTGGCGACTCTCCGATACCTCGGAAAAACATCACCGTGTTCCTTGCCCTTTACATTCAAGCATTTACATTCTCGTATTTACTTTCATTGCTTGATTTACATTCCTAGAATTGCCATGCTAGACTAGGATTGGAAACTAGGGTGCAAAACTTTTATCGGTAGACTCTCTAGGAACACAAGTAGGCGCTAGGGGTGAATTCCGGCTTGTAGGATTTAATTCTTGCAATTAATTTTTAGAAAAGCCCAATTCACCCCCCTCTTGGGCATCTTGATCCTTTCAATTGGTATCGGAGCCGTGTTGCTCCTAAATTAGGCTTTACCGCCTAGAGCAAGATGTCTAACGGGGAAGGACCACCTTCCACCTTTGAGGGGGATGATTTTCCATATTAGAAAATCCGCATGGAGGCGTATCTCGAAGCCATAGATGTTGGGTGTCTTAGAGCCGCAACCCAAGGGCTTCCCGCTATCAAGGATCCCGCAAACCCCATTGGTGACGAGGAGAAGTACGACCGGTGGAATGCAAATGCCAAAAATGCACTCTACCGGGGCTTAGGCAAAGATATCTTCAATCGTGTGCGTAATGCAAAGAACGCTCATGAATTGTGGGAAAATCTTTGTGCTCTTCATGAGGGAACTAAGAGTGAGCGTGAGGAACGCTATCACATTGCTTTAAAGAAAATTAATTCTTTTGAGATGCTTCCCAAAGAAAGTGCTAATGACATGTACACTCGCTTGAATGTTCTTGTAGAGGACCTCAATGCTCTTGGGCTCACTCAAATGAGCCAATCGGATGTTGCAAGGAAGATCTTGAGTGTTCTTCCCGTTGAGAAGTATGGTCACATTGTCACCGTGCTTCACCAAAGTGATCTTTCCACCGCAACACCGACACAAGTATTGGGGAAGATCAATGCTCATGAGATGTACATGCACATCACTCCGGAAGAGGGCTCATCATCTTCCAAGAAGAAAGACTTGGCCTTCAAAGCTAGCCATGACAAGAAGAAGAAGAAGGGCCAAGCCATGATGGTGCAAGAAAGCTCAAGTGAAAGTGATGTCGATGATGAATCACTTGCACTCATGGTGAGAAAGACCACCAAGATGCTAAAGAAGCTCAACAAGAGTGGCATCAAGTTCGATGGCAAGAAAAAGAAATTCTTCACAAGTAGCAAGAGAAAGCCCATCTCGGAGATGGATTGCTACAATTGTGGTGAACTTGGCCACCTAGCTCATCAATGCCCTAGACCACCAAATGGCAAGTACAAGAACAAGAACAAGGGCAAGAAAAATGATTCAAGTGATGAAGAAGATGAGAAGAAGAAGAACAAGCCATACAAGAAGAAGGATGGCAAGAAGAAGGAGTTCTACAAGAAGAAGAAGGAAGGAAAGGCATACATTGTTGGTGATTGGCTCACCGACATTGAATCATCTTGTGAGTCCTCCGAAGATGAGAGCAATGATGAGAAAGAGAAGGTTGCCGCTTTTGTGATGGGGCCATCATCTTCACCGACATCTTCATCACCACCTTCACCGCCTCCTTCACCATCATCGTCCACTACTCACCTATGCCTTATGGCCAAGGGTGAACGAAAGGTACAAAACCATGATAGTGATGATGATGATGATAGTGATAGTGATGATGAATATGACGCACCTTCTTATGATGAACTTGTAAAATTGCTAAACAAATACACTAAAATCATAAGAAGGACAAGAAATGAAAATGATGAACTTCAAAATGAAAATGAATCACTCTCATCAAAGCTTGAAAATGCTCAAAAGACTAGTGGTGAGCTTAGAGATCAAAATGAAGTTATGTCTTCCACTCTCAAGGAGCTCAAAACCTCTAATAAAGAACTTAAAGATCAACATGATAAGCTTGAGAAGAAGCATGATGAGCTCATCACTAGACATAACTCTCTAAAAGACAAATACACCACATTGAAAATTGACTATGATAGTCTTGTGGTTGCTAACGAACTTGCTCTTGAGACACATGATGCTACTAACAATGTTGTTAAGTGTGATATAGCTACATCATGTGATGATTTGATCATTGAAAGCATTGAGCAAGGTTCTAGTAGCAAAGGCAAGAGTGTGGTTGAGTCAAGCAACTATGATGATTATGCCAAGATCAAGTGTGAGAATGAGAAGCTTGCAAATGAGAACAAGAAGCTTAAAGGTTTGATGGCTCTTGAGAAGCAAACAACAAATGAGTCACTCATTGAAGAGAACAAAAAGCTCAAGCAAGAAAAAGAGCATCTCAAGACCGGTCTAAGCAAGTTCACAAGAGGTCAATATTTGCAAAGTGAGCTCCTCATGAACACCGTAATGAAGATGGATAGAAGTGGTATTGGGTACTTGGCAAATCAAGAGAAGAAGGCAAAAGCTCAACAACAACAAAGCAAGTCAAAGCCCAAGCCAAAGAGATGTGTTGAGTGTGGTCAAGAAGGTCATTTTACTCATGAATGCAAAACTCCACCACCACAACCCTTGCCCAAGCATGCTAGACCCTTTGCCTTCAATGCTCATTACATGCTAAGAAAAGATTCAAATGGAAAGATGAAAGTCATGTTTTTGGGTCCCCCAAACAAGAATAGGCCAAAGAAAATATGGGTTGCCAAGTCACTAGTTGAGAAAGTCAAGGGCCCCTCTCAAGTTTGGGTCCCTAAACAAAAAGCTTGATCT
>JAKOGQ010000675.1:0-25000 GCA_022457205.1 Saccharum spontaneum
TGCCTGAAAACTAGCCGGTTCTTCGTCACGTAAGCACGTTGGTTATCCTTTGGTGGTTTTCTTGTAAACCTCTCCGTGCTTCACCATGTAAGAGTGACATCCTCGCTGTGTTCTTCGGTCCATGGCGGCTCGGGCGTCCAATGCCCTTTCTGGTGTGTGATTCGGACTACATCCGACGTCAACACACTTTTTGGTGACTCCGCTGGGGAAGAATTTGCTTCGGCTCTACTTTGTAGCCGATTCTTCTTACCCTAGCCTTATTCCTCGCTGATCTATCTTCTTGAGCTCGCCATTACCGTTGCATCTGGCCCAAAAGGCCGATCGCATCTAGTTTTGACCCCTTGTAATCTTGCTTGCAATTTTGCAACATGTTGCGCTTGACATTGGAAAATTCAGCAAGGCGGTCAAGTTCTAAATCATGGAGTACCGAGGTGGTTCATCACAAAACTACTACAATTACCCCAAGGTACAACTTGCAAATACATCTTATGATCCTAATGGTTATTTTGCAAGTCATATAAACTCTCATGTTGGTGTTGCTAGCTGTAATGATACTAGATATGTTGCATCGGCTGATACTTTTGATAATGTTCCTGATCATACACATAATAATTATGGATATCATGGTCAAGAGTCGATGTCAACTATAAATTCTTTGAGTTTTGATGCTACTAGCAACATACAACATGTAAATCCTTATTTATCGGCTATAAGTTCACAATATGTGGTTCCACCACATGACATGCCGATAAATGAGAGAATTAGCTATGATAATGCTAATTATTTAGTCAATTGCTCCCAAAATTCAGAACCATATGCCAATGCTCTTATTCATAATTTGGCTCCACATGTTACTTCTAACTTGAGCCGAATTAATAAAAATTCAGCAAGGTATGTAAGTGATAATACCCATGATTCGGCTTCACGTGTTATTAGTAACCATAGCCGAATCAATGGAAATTCAGCACCTTATGCAATGATCAATGCCCACAATTTGGCTTCGTATTCTACTCACGATCAAAGCCGAATTAGTGAAATTTCAGCAAGGCATTCGAGTGCTAAAAGTTGTGATTCGGCTCCACATGTTACTAATAATTGTAGCCGAATCAATGAAAATTCAGCAATGGGTGAGGAAATCCTCGTCAGGTCTACAACCATAGCTAAGCTAAAGGTAGATGGGATCACTAAAGATTCTCCTCTTTTCTATACTATGGTTAAGGTGAATTCTACATTTGATAAGTTAGAGGAAGGAATCTTTGATACTTCGCCTCATGTTGGACATACTAGTGAATCGGCCCTGGCTTTTAGTCAACCTCAATATGAGAGGCCGTTTTACTATTATTTTAACCAGCGTGGTAGAGTGGTTGCAAAGAGTCAATCTAAATTGGCCTCTTCGGTGCCTAAAACCAATAGGGCCAGTTCAGGAGGGGCAACCACTATACCTCTTGAAAAACATGGGAAGCGACAGAAATCGGCTAGACTTGATTTTTCAGGAGCTAAAGGGGTTATACATTTATCTAGTGATTACCGCATCATTGACGGAGATCAAGCCCCTACAAATAACAAAGAAGGGTTGCCTGCTTGCTCAGAATTGGCTGAGCCGACTTTGAAGTCGGCTAAGCTGACTCCTGTCTGCTCTATGTCGGCTAGGCCGACTTCCTAGTCGGCCAAGCCGACTACCTTTGCCACCAGCTTCAAGTCGGCTAGGTCGACTTTTCAGTCAGCCAGGTCGACTGCCTCTGCCGCCTGCCCTGAGTTGGCTAGGCCGACTTCCCAGTCGGCCAAATCGACTGCCCCTGCTAGTGTCCAAGTCGGCCTAGCTAATTTCCAGTTGGCTAAGCTGACTTTTTTGGTTTCGGCAGCTGCTAAAGCATCTTCGGATGATTTGACCTCACTTGTTGATTGGTTTCTGAAGAAGAAGAGCAACATCATGCAAATCAAGGACATGCACTTCTCTAACATGATCAACAAGGTAGAAGACACAAATATTTTGCTCAAATTCCAATCTAGTCACACTATTTCAATTTCAGCATCTATTAGAGATATCCTTGCTAATAATGGTAATAGACCGATTGAGAATAGCAATTTATTTGTTGGTGATAAAACAAATTCAGATTCTATCGGCCAACACATTGTGCCATATGGCAAGGCCGATGTGCTAGTTTGTCAAAGCTAAGGCTTCTCAAAAGCAGCTACAAAGGTGTGGCCGAATGGGTTGATGTTAAATCTGATCCCTTCGTTTTCCTAGCTTTAAAGCCGACTCCACAAAAGAATCGGCTAAAGAAATCAAAATACACCTTTGACTTTACCATTTGTGATCATGTCTTTGATATCTTGCTCAAGAATAATTTTATTAGAATCATTGATCACAGTGCTTTGCCATCTATTCAAAACTTAGAAGAGCTTACATATTGCAAGTGGCATAATTCTTCTAATCATAATACTTCTAATTGCAATGTGTTTCATCGAGTGATCCAATCGGCCATTGATAATGGACGATTGAGATTTTCTGAAGCTCAACAGATGGACCAATTAGATTCAATTGGTCTTGATGGCAAACAGGTTTTGAATCGACTTGCAATAGCCGATTCACTCAAAGCTCAAGGCTCAAATGCCCAAGAGAAAGATGTAGAGCCCTCAAGTGAAGACAAGGTTGTTGTCCATGAATTACAAATTAAAGATACTCAAGAGGACAGCAATGTTATCATAGTTTCAGAAGACACTGGGGGGCAGGTGAAATCTCTCCAACTAAAGCAAAAGCCGATTTATCCCGTTGAGCAAGGGGAATCGGCTAAGGATCCTCCTTTAGAGCATGTCTATCAAGATGGAAAAAAGGAGGATGCTTATAAAGTTGATGGAGGTAAAGGCCATGACAAGCTAAAAAGTAGAAGGCCGAAGCTTAGCTTCGAGGAACTTCTAGCTAAATATGAGAAGATAGAAGAAGCAAATGTCACCAATCGGCTAAAGAAAGTGCAATCATCAAAATCACCTCCAAAGCACAAGTTTCAAGAGTGGAATTGGCAAGGAGATAGATCTCACGTAGCAGAAACATATTCTCCTTTTGAGCAGCCAATTCCTATGTCATATGGATCACAACCCACATATTTTCATCCTTATTCATCTTGGGGCTGGTTTGATCAAGAGGCACATGTTCCATCATATTTTAGACCACAATATATAGAATATGCAGCTCCTAGACATTCAGAGAGATCATCATCTTGTAAAGACCGTTTTAATCAAAATCGGTCTGGAGCTCAACCAAAGAAGAAAGTGGTAAAGCAAGTTTACCGTGTGAAGTATGATGGCCGAAAGAAGAAAAGTTCAGATCTGAATTCAACTATTGAAAAGCCGATTACATTGCTGAAAAATCCGGCTATTGATGACAAAGAAGTGGAGAAATCATCTATTGATATTCTAGGTGCCAAATCTGAACAAAAGAAGGTGAGAGTGCCCAAAGTCAAGAATGATTTGCCGCTATCCAAAACAAAAATAAAATCAATATGCTCAATCGGTTTACCAAAGTGGCAAGAAAAGAAGTTGCAGAAGCTTAGTGCAGAGAAGCTAAAAGAAAAGGGCTTAGCATGGGTTCCTAAATGAAGAATTCAAGCTCAGAAGGATGATGCTCAAGCAAGTGTTGCAACAAAGGCAAAGGAGAGAAGAAGGTTCAATAAACAATTACCAAGTTGGAGGTTTGCACCAAATCATCAAAATCATTGGTCATGGCATCATCCATACTCTCTGCCTATGCCTATATGGAATTCATCCCCTGGTATGCATGGTTATCCCTTAGCTCCTTATTTTGATCCTTGGTATGGATCTATATGTTTTATAGGGTTGCCAAATTATTTTGCTTATCAATGATCAAGAGCTAAAATATTTATTTCGGTTATGCATGCTCTTGTGGATGAATTCATATGGCCAATATTTTGATATTGCCCTTAGTGTAAAAATATAGCCGATGAGTGCTTGTGACCATCGTGCTATTAGAAAACCCCCATGAAATTTACTTTGATGGCTTTTAGGCCCGGGGGCATGATATATGTATTTTGATTTACTTTATGGATGTGACAATATGATTAATCGGTTTGCAAATAAGGCCAAGGTGTTGGCATGATCATTATTTCTCACAATAATGTCGTTGGAGGCATCAAGCCGATTAGAATTATAGTTGCACCAAAATTCAAGTCGAATGTGAATTTTTGGCTTGGCCATATTGCAATTTATGAAGTATGACATGTTGAAACCTATGGTGATTCTTTACTAGTGGTGTAGCAAGTCACTGGTATGTTTCAATGTTTAGAAAGATCACTAAGAGCTTGTCTTGATACTTGCCTTGACATCATTGGTTCGTTTGCCGAATTTCAAATTCGGCATGTTCTGAGGCATGAAAATCAAAAGGCCAACATGTTAGCTCAACAAGCATCTGGCTATGACGTTGGTGGGCGTAATTTTCATATTCAAGAACAACCGATGCATAAAGATCTACATTTTTGCTGTGCAGGTATGGAAGAGTCGGTAACCAACCCCTCTTCTCTGGCAAGACAGTCGGCTTGGTCGACTTTACTGGTCGGCCTAGCCAACTCCCCTGTGGCTAGCCCGGTCAATGTACATGACAAACTTTCGAATCGGCCCAGCAAAACTTCTAGTGATGTTGGGGCCGATTTACATGATTGGAGGACTATCTTATTTTTTTTTTGACGTAAAATACCGTGGGGGAGTTCCCCACGGTGACTTTATAAAAACTTTATAAAAAACAAAACAGCAAAGTACAGAACAACTTACAAACAGGAGAAAGAAAAAGGAAGAACAACAAGCCGGACGCCTAAACAACCCTACAACCAGAGAGAGAAAGAGGACTATCTTATTGGCATATCTACGAGATCCAAGTGCCAAAGTTGATAAAAGTGTTCGGCGAAGTGCTTTCAAATATGTGTTGCACAATGATGAGCTTTACCGAAGAACCGCCGAAGACTTGCTGCTGAAGTGCTTAGGAACTGATCAAGCAAGAATAGCTATGGGAGAAGTCCATGAAGGTATTTGTGGTACGCATCAATCGGCCCCAAAGATAAAGTGGTTATTGCGTAGAGCCGATTTCTATTGGCCTACTATGATGACCGATTGCTTTCGCTACTACAAAGGATGTGAAGAGTGCCAAAGGTTTGAAAATATTCAGCTAGTGCCTGCTGCTATGCTTCATCCTATAATCAAACCGTGACCTTTTCGCGGTTGGGGACTAGACTTCATTGGCCAAATTCATCCCCCATCTTCCAAGGGACATCGCTTTGTGTTGGTTGCTACAGATTATTTCACCAAGTGGACCGAGGCAGTTCCTTTGAAGAATATGACACACAAGGAGGTGATTGAGTTCATCACTGAGCATATCATTCATAGATTCGGCATACCCCAAACATTAACTACAGATCAAGGGACTTCATTTATGTCCAAGGAAGTGAGGGACTTTGCCGAATTATATAAGATCAAGTTGCTCAAATCATCTCCAATTATGCTCAAGCTAATGGCCAAGCTGAGTCTAGTAATAAGACTTCGATCAAGCTTATTAAAAAGAAAATTGAGGAGAATCCAAGAAGGTGGCATGAAGTATTGTCTGAAGCTCTATGGGCACATCGCATTTCAAGGCATGGTGCTACAAAAGTTACTCCTTTTGAGCTAGTATATGGTCAAGAGGTCGTGTTGCCTGTCGAGGTAAATTTAGATGCATACAGGCTTGCTAAGCAAAATGATCTATCAGCCATTGTATATCATGATTTGATGATGGATAACATCGATGAGGTAACTGATGTAAGATTAAAAGCTCTCAAGGAGATAGAGAAAGACAAAGCTCGAGTTGCCAGGGCATACAATAAAAAAAGTCAAGAGCAAATCTTTGCAAGTAGGAGAATTAGTGTGGAAAACTATACTACCTATTGGATCAAAGAGCAATCAGTTTGGCAAATGGTCACCTAACTAGGAGTCCTTACAAAGTGATCAAAGTCATATACGGTAATTCCTATTTGCTAGAGACATTGCAAGGTGAACGTCTCAAAGTAGCATTCAACGGGAGATACTTGAAAAAGTATTTTCCAAGTGTTTGGTAAGAAGCCTAAGTGCTCTCCAAACAATGGTCGATACATGTATCGCCCTTAGAACAAAATGGCTGATGTATACATCGCCCTTAGTCACCATACAGCCGATGAGATGGGTATTGTTGCTGTTTGGTTTAATTATATTTGTTTGATCAAGTGTTTTCATGTTTATGCATCATAAACCTGAAAACAGGGGGGCATATGTTGACAACCAAAAATGTCTATTTTATGAAGTTGTCAAAATGTGTAACAGACCTCACCATTGCGTTTCTCTCGTTGAGATGGTCAAAAAACATATATGGAACGTCCAATTTGGGGTCCGGATGAGGGAGTTATGCCTCTGAGAAAATATCTATTTGGGCTACCGGAACTTCCGGTCCGTACTTCCGGTCCGAGATCAGAACTTCCGGTCTGAGACCTGGGCTACCAGAACTTCCGGTCCATACTTCCGGTCCGAGATCGGAACTTCTGGTGGCTGGTGGAGGAAGGCACAGTTTCGCACAAAAATGAACTACTGGTACTTCCGGTCCGAGACCGGAACTTCCGGTGGGGACCAGAACTTCCGGTGGAGCCTGACCGGAAGTTCCGATAGGTCTGATTCCGAATCTAACTCTCAGATCTCGAACCGATCTGTTTCTAGATCGGTTTTGGGACGTGGGAAACTTAGAAAATAAGCCTTGGAGAGGTTTCCTACTGGGATAAGACCACCCCCTCTATATATATGAGAGGATCATGGCCGATTAAGTCCCCATATATCCAATCGACATACAAACCAATCAATCTACTCCTTTTACCCCTTTTCTCCTCTCCTTCAACCTCCATGCTGTTCATCCCTTGATCCACGACCAAGGATGGCGCCCTAGGCTCGCCGGCCGACCTAGGGCAACCCGGCGACGTCCTTGTCCTGACGGGGTCCCTCCCGGGCGAGAGCTTCGACGGTTCCTTTACTAGTTTGCCTGAAAACTAGCCGGTTCTTCGTCACGTAAGCACGTTGGTTATCCTTTGGTGGTTTGCTTGTAAACCTCTCCGTGCTTCACCACGTAAGAGTGACATCCTCGCTACGTTCTTCGGTCCGTGGCGGCCCGGGCGTCCAATGCCCTTTCTGGTGTGTGATTCGGACCACATCCGACGTCAACACATGGTTCATTCTGTTCCTCATGACAAATCATCTCCCATGATGTTGATAGGATTGTTATATATCATAGGGAATGGCAACAACCAAACTAAGATAAATGTTCGATATTCCTCAATTACATGTTTGTGTATGTCCTTTCAGTACTGAATAGAATTATCACATTGTTTTATCTCAGTTTTCTTATCACTTTTGGGTGCAATGACAGCCTCACAGTTCACGTGATACTTTTGTTGATCCTTGTTCGATTAAAAATGGAATGTTACCATGTAAAATAACACTTAATTAAATTCAGCCTAATTCCGAGCTTAAAAGCCCAATGTAGTTCTGATGGCCTCTACTATTCTCTACCAGTGTTGATCTGCTGTGCATAGAGAACTCGAGGAAGATTGTTCGGTGGACATGGACCTGGACATGACAGGAGTAAGTGGTACCTCTGGGAAGCAGGATAGCTGTTGTGAATCCAAGAGTAGCAGCAACTTCTTTTCTGTCAGTGGTGATTCCCTACCGCTCATTGCAAAACTCGAAAATGGTTTCCTGTCGTATATTTTCTTTGGTGGATATTTTCCAAAAAATATTTAGCGACCAGTATACTTTATGTAATCAAAACACAAAAGACAGAATTTGTAACAGAAATTGAGAACAAACATGATCTTAGGAGGAGCTGTTGATATTCCATTTTTTTACAGCTTCCTTCTCTAGCCTTGCTGACATACAATGTGCTTCAAAGTTCCTTGGTGGTTGCTCTGCTTCTATAACCATGGTTAGAAAACTAGAGCACTGCAATTCGCCTCTATATTCAGTGGTAGAGCCTTGTTGTTTCCTTCGCTGCATATGTTGTCTTTTCATAGTCGATTGATTTTACCACAGTAACGACTTAGCCCACATAGGACTTTCCCATACAGGACTGAGTTACACTTCTAGAGACCCTAGAAAATCATCACATACCATGTTCTCAGTTTTTCCGATTGCTTGATATTGATACGTTTATTTTTTTAAAATTATATGAAAGATATAGATGTGTAAACATAATGAGCATTGCAATGGAATGTATGGCAAAACAGATGGCTTTACGCTACGCTCTAAAAATCCTGACTTACCTATGCCATGCTCTCATGAACAGTTGAACACAGATGGAAGGATGGACACTTAAGCTACATCTTTCCATATTCAGGTATGCAAAGCAAAACACACCATGTTGGTTGGCTGACCCATCATTATCGTGAGCTGTGAAATGTATTAGCCTGGCACTTTTCTGGTTTTCCATGAAGCCCGTGAACAGTCACAAGACCCCAAGGCAGTCTTCATCTGGCAAAGTTCAGCGCCCCCGCGTGTGCAGCTGTTTGTCTGGCTCCTCCTGCAGAAGCGAATTCAGTGTCGAACATTGCTATTCAAGAAGCACATTGTACAGAGCCCGACCTGCGAAGTCTGTCAGGCCGTCGAAGAGTCCCCAGAACACATCATGTGGGGATGCAACTTGGGCAGTGAAGTATGGCAACGGCTCAACTTCCCTTTCATGGCAACGACAGACATCAGCGCCATCCACACCACCAGTCCGCCTAGTGGCGTCCCAGCCCAGCAGTTCTCGCTTTCGTCGTCCTCGTCTATTGGCAAATCTGGAAATCAAGGAATGCAGTTGTTTTCAAAAACGAGACACACTCTGCTGACCAGGTTCTGAACCTTTGCAAAGTGACCGCTGAGCAATGGCGTTTCAGGCTGTCGAGGAAGAACAAACCCATTGCTGATATCTGGTGCTCCATCTTTGCGATGGCTATGCAAGGCCAAGGATAGCTCCCTAATTGCTACCTTCTGTTTTTTCGGCTTGCTGATCACGTTCTGTGTGATCTTTTGTTATGTCTAGCTGTACCTCTGCCTAAACCTGTAAACTTCGAAATCAGCCGTTTTGGGCGAAATAAAAATGACCAGGTGGGGAACGACTCCCCCGTTGACCGTCAAAAAAAAATTTAAACTGTCTATTTCATTGTTGTTCAATGTTCACTAAGCTATTGCATCGAGCGATCTATTGGGCATGGAACCCTATATATTGATATAAAAAATATTCAATTCTTATATTTTTCAGGTCTCGATGTAGTACCAGTATCATTACTTCTACCTCGAAAATTGAAAGATGCTTTCTGGAATTGTGTTTGCCGCTCTGCATGCATGTTCTTCATTGCCAGGGAATACCAGCGGACAATGGCCGGTCTGAAAGATGAGTTGGCAGAATGTGTGGGCAACAGATACTGTTCCAACGTACGTACCTCCAGTAATAACTAAGGCCAGGTATGGCATGCTTTTTTTTTCCCCCTTTTTTATGTTTTGTTGATCTGTATCTCTTGGAAACTATTACGAAGGAATTGTGAATGCAGTTATCTTTGAATAAACGCAAAGGGGGGAAGGGACAAGAGCATGATTTCGAAATTCCTCCCCTATTATTTCTTGATTGATTGCCTTTGCTCCTACAAAGAGTGACAACATGGATCAAGATTACTGCTTCGTTGTTTTGCGAGATGGGTAAGGTTATAATTAGTGTCAAAAAAGTCAAACGTCTTATAATTTGGGCTAGATTGAGTACATGCTTGTCTACTTGGCTCTTAACTCAGTTGGTTCTGTATTGAAAGATTCAATATATATTTTTGAATGAGAACTTACATGTGCCTATCATCGCGCGCAAGGGCCAGCGCCTTGTACTAGTTTTAAAGCAAATCCAATGGTTCAAATTCAATAGATTTCAACAACAAAAATTTGTTTGAAAGACAAATAGCAAAAATCTTATTATTCTTGGAAACTATTGGAGATGCTACGGGAATATTTCCTCTTAATTGAGAAATGTTGACGTTTACAAACACATGTAGCACGAATATATGATTCATCCATATTTGTTGCTATCGCATCACGGCCGCGCTTTGCCGTTGCCGTCGGTGACGTTGGACACCGGAAGCTCCACGACAGCTGCCTCCGATGACGGGAGCCGCGTGCGCCACCCACGGCTGAACACCTCCTCGATCTCCTCCAGTGGCCGGCCCTGCGTCTCCGGGCAGAGCAAGTAGAAGAAGGTGGCCGCCAGCACGGCCAGCCCCGCGAACAGGAAGAAGGCACCGCCAATGGTCACCGCCTTGTACAGCGACACGAACGTCATAGAGACGCCGGCGTTCATGACGCGGTTGATGGCCACGCCGACGCTGGCGCCCTGCGCGCGCAGCCGGAGCGGGTACACCTCCGAGCTGTAGGCCCACGTGATGGGCCCCACGCCGACGGAGAAGGACGCGATGAAGGTGAACACCGTCGCGATGGACAGCACCACAGCCCACGTCGGCGAGTGGCGCGGCGCCGAGCGCTCCACGACGGTGAGGCCAAGACCGAGGCAGGCAAGCGAGGCGATGATGCCCGCCAGGCTCGAGAGGTAGAGCGGCCTCCGCCCGATGCGGTCGACTAGCAGGATGGCTGTCATGATGAACACCGTCTTGGTGACGCCCACGCCGATGGTCGCTGCAAGGATGTCGGTGCGGGTGGCGATGCCGGCTGCCTTAAAGATGCGAGGGCTGTAGAGGACCACGGCCTCGATTCCCGTGAGGTGCTGGAAGAAGTGGACTCCGAAGGCCGCGACGAGGATACGCCGGACGGGGGGCGTCGGGTGCAGGAACATCTCCTTCCACACGCCCCTGCCGACGACGACACCTCTCGGCTGGCGGGGTGCGCCGGCGGCGTCATCTGCCGCCAGCCCCGCCGCGGCCTTGATCTCCGCGAGCCGCACGTCGGCCTCGGCCGCAGTGTCGGACACGCGCCTGAGCACGGCGAGGGCCTGCTCGACGCGGCCCTGCATGACGAGCCACCGGGGCGACTCCGGCATCGCGAGCACGCTGACTGCGAGGACGGCGCTGGGCAGCGCGCCGAGCCCCAGCATGGCGCGCCAGCCGTAGACCAGCGGCAGCTTGGCTAGCAGGTAGTTGGCCACGTACCCAATCAGGATGCCGAAGCTGATGCAGATCTCGGGCAGCGAGGTGACGGAGCCGCGGATCTGGGCGGACGAAATCTCAACCGCATAGACGGGCGCGATCATGAGCGCGTATCCGACGCCGACGCCGGCCACGCAGCGTCCTGCCAGGAGCGTACCGAAGTTAGGCGAGAGTCCCATGAGGACTGACCCCGCGAGGAAGATGCAGGCCGCGAGGGAGATGGTGCGGCGGCGGCCGATCCAGTCGGAGACGCGGCCGGCCGTGAGGGAGCCGACGAGGGCGCAGACGTTGAGGATGCCGGCGAGGACCTGGACCTGCGTGTCGTTGGTCTTGAGGTCCTCCTTGATGAACAGCATCGCGCCGCTCATGACGCCCGTGTCTGCGATAAATATAACTCACACTAATATGCATGCGTGCACCGGAATTATACGAGAGTTAGTTGATGCATGCATGTTCATTACCATAGCCCATGAGGATGGAGATGATGGAACCAATAATGGAGCACGCCACGGCGTACTTGTTCTTTCCGCCATGGCCATCCCGACGTTGCTTATTCTCTTCTCCCATGGCTTCTACGCTTATGCTGCACGATGCAGCTCGACGAGTGAAACGGCAACACTCCCGGTCCACTTATACTAGGACTAGCACGTTCCTGCCGTTGCCTCTGCCTGCAGGCAGGTCATACCTGAGGAAACATTACACATGTGGACTACATGTATAGGTCAAAAATAGGAGTGAACCAAATGGTTACACGTTACAGCAACCGATCAATCACCAATCTAGCTGCCTGCGCACTATCAGTGCAGCGGTAGGCACGGGCACGTAGAGAAGTTCAACTCGTTCTGCAACAGAACCGAAAAGTCGTCAGTTTATTCATTCAAGGGTAAATGATGGGAGCTTAGATCGAAATGGATGGAAAACTGGCGCCACATGCCATTGTTAAATTAAAATCAATGCCATACCCGGGATTATGGCACTAGATTGTTTCAGCAGCCTGTTATGAGATGGGAATATAATCTGCATTGCTCACATTATTATTATAACCCTTGAACATAATTAAGGTCATGTTCGGATCCATTAGCTGGTAGTAATTAGCTAGCTAATAGCACATAGCTAATATTAGCTTGCTAACAATTGGCTAACTACCTATTAGCTGGGGGAAGGTATTTATATACATAGCTAATTGATGAGATAGTTATTTCTCTACCTATTAGCTAGTATTATCTGATTTGGTATAGTAGTTATCTAAAGGTTCGGCTAAAAAATAGCTAGTTTATTAGTTGTACCAGTTCCACCTATTAGTAGGTATTATCTGATTTGGTCCAACTAGTGAGACAGTTGTTATCTAAAGGTTCAGCTAAAAATTAGCTAGTTTATTATGCCTGTTTGAATCTAAAAGAGATAATTATTAGTAGATAGTTATTATTTGTCTAGAGCGATCCAAACAGGGTCAAAGATTAATTAAAAATGCTGAAAATATCTCCTACTCTGGCCAATGACAAAACAAGCTAGTGCAAGGTACGTATACATCACCGCCCAACAATTGAGTAGCACACTATACTGAGTTCCTCTCTCATCGCGGGAACAGGGACAGCCATACACACTACACAGAGATAAACGCACACATGGCCATTGCGCACTTTGGCTGTGCGCCTGTGCCCCAAGCTGCCACCGAGTGCTGCAAATTGACAACTCACGCATGCCATGGCTTTTGTTGTGTGTCTTGGCAGGTAGTATAGTGCTTATCCGAACCACGCTGAGTTCGAAGGAAGTTTGACACGACTGCTCGGTTTTGAAACGGTTGAAGGAAACACAGCGACACCTTAAAAACGATTTATAAACGAATTTTTGCATGCTTCCGTTAGAACAACATACCCTCTCTGTCCTAATTTATTTGTCATTTTCGGTTTTCGTGCTATAAGTTTAACTCGATTTGTAGAAAATACATATAATATTTGTATTTCCAAATAAATTTATTAAAAAACTAGATTCAAATATCTTTCCAATGATACCAATTATGTATTATAATTATTAATATTTTTTAATATATATTTTTGTCAAAGTTGTTTTTCGGGAAGTGAAAGTGACAGATATTCATGGGACATGCAACTTTTGGATTTGTACTCTCAAGCTGCTAGGCTGCAGCATTCACATATTGCAGATGTCAGTGCGTAGTAGCACGTGTTTCCAGCCAGTTTTAGGTCACACAAGACGTGTTCTTTAACATTTTTAGGGCTTTCAAGCGACTGCTATATATATTAAACCACCTGCCCTAGGCACAACCTTTGTTTAGCGCACGTACGTCGCCTGTCGCCTCTAGCAGGACACACAAGCGAGAGCGCCGCGATCAGGGGTGTTCTCTATCACATCGAATGGTTGGATGTTAACTAGAAAAACTAAACATGAGATAATTATAAAAACTAATTGTATAAACCATAACTAAATCACGAGATGAATTTATTAAGCCTAATAAATCCATGGTTAAAATATGTTTACGATAGCATCACTTTTGCTAATTATGAACTAATTAGGCTTAGGGCCTGTTCAGTTAGTCTGGGTTAAGGCCAGAAATTATTCTCACCGATCAATGTTATACAAATTAGACAATCGTTCCAGGTCTTCATTCTAAGGTAACCGAACCGGCCCTTAATAGATTCGTCTCATGAATTAGTCTTCATTTATGTAATTAGTTTTATAATTAGTTTATATTTAATACTCCTAATTAATATCCAAACATCCGATATGACATGGACTAAACTGTAGTCACATGGAATCAAAGCGGCGGACAGTGGACAGAGCGGCTAACGACGAGGTTGCTACAGGCTAGGACGGTGGATGAGGCAACTACGGTGAGGATTCAATGTTAAGGTTTGGTTTTTCACGAGGAGGGGGTTTCCATCATAATTAGATGGGAGATAGGATCGGCATCGGCTTTTGGCCCAACGGTGGTGGTGGGTTGAGGGGCACGAGGAAAGCAACTAGAGGTCAAGGGCGAATCTAGAGAATGGAATCGTTGGGGTCATCATCAGAGAAGCTGATGTAACATGATGTTTTGACAGGGTTATGAACTAAATAAAGCCTTAATATACAAGGGGTTAACAAAAACATCGGAATCAATGGACCACTATAATATAGTGTACATTCGCCCCTAGTGGGGGCGCCACAGAGCTGACGTTGGAGGATATCCGATTGGACGGAGCCGATAGTGGGGGGCGAGGGGCCGCTAGTGAAGTAACCGATTCGGATTAGGGAAGGACCAGAAAGAAGTAGGAGGGTGGACCGTGAGTGAAGAGGTCATCGGTGGCCTAGGCACCGGGCGAGCAGGGGGTGTGGGGGAAGAGATGGAAGTTGAAGATAAGCTTAGGTATTCTTACCAACGCGCACGCTAAGGGATGGCTAATCTTGGCTAGAAGCGTTTGATATATGATGATTGGTTGGACAATGACGTGAATAGTTCATGAATGTAGTTGAAATATGAAGATTTACCATTGTGGAGTGGCCGAGTGCTACAAAGTTACGTTAGGCATGTTAGAACAACCATTAGTCATGGAAATGACCTTTGGTCTTCTCTCAAAGCTCTCAAGGTTACTGGTTGAAACAGACGCTCTCCTAGTGAAGCAAGCGGAAGAATGGAGTCTATCGATAGCAGGAAGGCTGATAAAAAAAATTCAAGGATCTTGCACGTCTAAATTTTATTTCGTTTCAAATTAGTGTTGTCCTAGATCATGTAATAGGACTGCTCACACACTAGCTGCAATGGAATGTGAGCATGGGGAGGATGATAATCCCTTTGTGGATCCTCTCTTTCTATAAGACGATTGTGGTTGCCGATAGTGCAGCATCCAAGTAATGGAATCCCTTTCTATTTTCAAAAAATGCCGTGGTACCCTACAACACCCAAAGAATGTTGTGATGCTAGGAAGGGACAAATAAACTCTTCCTATTGTCCACTTTTACTTCTAGAATGCCAGCATATATGGTCTTTGGGAAACGTGACAACTGGCTCTTTAGATAGTGTTTGGTTGGGAGACAAAGTGGAACCGGATAGTCCTGTCTCTGGTTTGTGGCACGGGACAAATGCAATTTTCTGTTTTTTAAGAATTACATAGTACAACGTAGGGTTGAGAAGGGATATGATCAATCCATTTTTTGTTTGGTCTAGAGACATCAAAAGTGGGATCAACTATGACATGTGGGGCCCATTTGTTAGTTTTTTATTTTTTTTCATTTTTCTTCCTCCCCCTATCTCCTTTGTCCCCGATCGAAGCCCACCACACGGTCGCGCCTCGCGCCTCCTCTATGACAGCGGCGGAGGTAGCCCATGCGGCCATGGGGCTAGAGCTCACCCGCGTGGCCACAGCGGGGGCGCCGGCAGAGTAGACCCACGTGACAGCAGTGACAACGCCTTCTCACCCCCACCACTCTCGTGGATCACATGCCACCGCTGTCGGTATCTCACTCGCCTACTCCCTGTCCTGTTCTTCTCGAATCGGACTCTTCCCGTGCGCTCGCCCACTTCTTCCCCAACTCTAGCAACTCCGGTGAGCCCCTACTTGTTCTTCAACTTTGGCAAGCCCCCGCTCGTCTTCTTTCCCATTCTTCTCATGCGCGCGCGGCACTCGTCCCACCGGGGATGCCCCAGTCCGCTTGATTTTTGGGTGCGAGGCAAACCCGCATCTTGGGCGAATATTCACATGTGGGACGTCCTCGCCCCTGGTGGCCTCCCAATCAAACATTGCTCGTCCCAGAGCCGTCCCATCCCTGTCCCAGCTCATCCTCGCATCCAAACACTACCTTAGTGCCTCCCGAAATGCTAGAACTGCATGCCATCTGGTATTCAAGAAGACCAGAGAGCTTAAAAAGTCTAAACAACACATATCACTTGTTACATGAAAGTCTAGTGATACAAGTTTGGATTGTTTGTGAACCTGTAAATAGACTTAATTTTTGTGGGTTTGCTACATGTTCGTGGACCCTTCCATTTAGGATGTGTTTGGTTTTGCGATAAGAGGGATGGGATGGATCTATTCCCATTTTAGGTGATGGAATGGTTCCATCTCTGCGTTTGGTTGAGGGATGGCGACGTCCTTGTTCTTTGTTTGGTTAAAGCGATAAGGATGACACATGATATGTCGCCATTGGTGATCTGTTAGGCATCTGTTTAGATGGGGCCCATGTGTCATCCTCTCTAGCTCATCTTCTTCCTTCCATCACTGACCATGCCATGGAGTCTGCCCTGACCACGCCAAGGACTTCACACCAAGCTCTACATCTTCCTCCACCGCTCGACGATCGCATGGATCTCGCCCGCCGCTCATCCAATCCCGCCTGGAGCAGGCGCTGCCAGAGCTCCACCTAGAGTCCGTGCCGCTGCCGGGGCCGAGCTCGCCAGTGGCTGAGGTCACTCGCGCCACCACCGGGGCCGCGTTCACCCATGGCCGGGGCCACTATGCCACTGTCGTCGCCTGACCTACTCACCCAGTCCGATGTCGCCTCGCAAGGGTCGGGCGAGGTCGTCTGCACTAGAGTCGTAAGCCACCCACTTCACTTGTCGGGGGCCACCCGTACACTGGGCAAGGGTAGCGCTTGCGCCGTGCCCAGGCCAGCCGGCCACACCGTGGCCGTGGAAGAGGAAGGCGCGCAGATAGAGACAAAACATTGTTGCCAAGGGACGAGCGCGTACCTCACTTTTGGAGGGATGGCTTAGTGCTCGAATCTTGAAGAATATTCCTTGCTGGGGCGGCTCTATCGCACCTATCTCCGAATCAAACACTAGGACGAAGTCCACCTTGCCCCTGTCCCGCCCCCAACCAAACACAGCCTTACGTCCGTTCCTGGAACTGGCTGGAAACACATACCGTCAACCATTGAACGCCAGCAATGTGAGCATGACGGCTAATCAGTCCTACACCTCGGAAACGCCTAAAGTTCCATATACTATGTATGTTTACTTGTTTTAACGGTCGTAGCGTGCAAATATGCGTTCTTTAAATCATTTTTTAAGTTGTCGATGTATTTTTCTTAATATTTATTCGAGGAATATATACTTTAGAAGCATCATCAAGATATACGAAGAACATAAATATGCACGTGCGTAGGCACTGAAATGCCATGCATATATATATGGTACATGGTTCATTCGAGATATATACGTGTCAAACGGTCCCGATTAGGCCGTGAGCAACTTGTGCTTGTTGAGTCATCAGTTTTGTATAAGGTGCGCCGGCAAAGGAAGGCTGGACGTCTCTTTACATTGAGCCTGAGGTGCGGTACTCGGTGGGAAATCTTGTTTGAATGAATGTATTATGTATATATATAATTAGAAGAAGAAGCAGCAGCTAGAAGCATGGAGATGCAAGCGCGGGTGTCGACGGGTAGGATCGGATCGATCGTGACCCAACGAGTGAACGACAACGTCGTGGGTTATCAACTCTCGTCTCGCCGCTGGCTGGCCGTCCGCTTTTCCACGGAGTGGAGATTATTCTGCCTCGCGCGTGCACGAACAAGGTGGCGTCCTGGACCGCGCATGTTCAAGCTCAACTCGACGCCGCCGATGTGCCCACCAATGGCTTTCCCTCCTGCTCCGTCGCCCTGCTGTGCTGCCCTTAACAAAATGCTAACAAAGTAAACAGGGAAGAAAAGAGACACCATCGACTGGAACTGGACAATTCTGATTGAAACCACGCAACTGGGGTGGTGTGAGATGACCACGCGCCTCAGATCCATCGCGGTCTTGCTTTTATATTCGTTCATCACCCAATTGTATAATTTCCCGAATTCTTCATTAATCCCAAACTTTACTACTATGATGATGAGACGGGATTCTTACATGCGGTCTATCGCATTATATAATAATATAATACCTACCATGGGTGAATCAACAACGTGATAAGCAGACGAGTGAAATCAAGACAGGTCGCCAAGAAAGACAAAGAAGGCGTACAGTTCGGGTAGTCGACGCACCTGCTCACCGGAAGCAGAATAATGGCCGCTTGTCCGTTTCGCGGATCTCACTCTAACCGGAAGGCAGCCACCGATTCCCAGCCGCGCGCCGCCGTCCTGCCCTGACAATAAATCCCCGAGTCGCCGCCGCAGAGAGGAAGACAATAAATAGGATGCTGATCTCGCCTACCAACGCCGCGCGATTCAGAGATATCGATCTGAGCTCTCGATCTGTCAAGTTATTAAGGCCGTGTTTAGATGCCGATTCGGCACCCCGGAATCGGCACTGCGCGCTACAGTGTTCCTGTCGGAACACTGTAGCGCGTTTTGTTTGTTAGTGCAAAAAATTATCCAAATATTGATTAATTAGACTCTAAATGTTCGTCTCGTAAAGTACAACAAAACTGTGCAATTAGTTTTTGATTTCATCTATATTCAGTACTCCATGCATTTGCCGGCATTTTGATGTGATGGGGAATCTCCTTTTTGCATAGTGGAATTTGGGTGTTGAATTTGGGAACTAAACAAGGCCTAAGTGTGCTGATCTCCCAAGGAATTTGATCTTATCCTATCCTATCCGTTTCACACTACAATCCCGCTTTGTCCATTATCCAGCTATACACGGGTGCGGCAGACTCGCTCGCCAAACTGACGCAGTTGCATGCTAGGACTGTCCACCTGTTTCTCACGATATATGTGGACGTGATACAGACCCTTGCATGAGGGAGGATTGCCGTCGGGACGTGAGGTACAAGGTTTTCTTTTATTTTGATTTTTTCGTCATGAAATAAAGGCACGGACACACGCACATCCTATCTTGTAGGACTGCTATTAAAGTCATCATAAATATATCTTCGCTGTCAGCAGACACCTCCTGCATCATAGAACCACCAAAAGAATAAGGGCATGTTCAACCATAGACAGGTGTCGTCTCTAAGTGTCTCAAATTTGACGTGCAGATAGCTAAAAAGACATATCGTACAATAGATTGTCTGTTTCACTGTCTGTAAGCTATTTAATATTGTGCTTAAGGCCAAGATCGATCGTGAATATTATTTTGTATACAATTGTGTTTTTTTCTCAAACACGACTTCACGTGTCTTTGCATTAAGAAGAGGAGGCCGAAAGCACGGCGGATACAAAGCGGGATACGGAACCACAGAGAGAGTGGTTAGTAACCCAAATACAACAACAACAACAACAACAACACAACACAACAACAAACAAGAAAGAGAGAGAAAGGGCCCTCCACCGCCTAACAACGCAACCTGCAAGGCAAGTTGAAACACCGCAGGGGACCCAACTCGGGAGATGTAGCCGCGGCGGTAAGAATCCACCGAGAGAGACGACCAAGGCGGCCGCCGAGGCCCATGAGGCAAAGCATCCGCGAGGGGGCATCACACACTCGGCAGCAACTGCCCGAGGTGGAGCCAAGTGCGACGTCGGTGACCAAGGATGGCCAAGCAACGACGATGGCGAACAACGTCGGCAACACCAACATCCAAGAGGACCAAAGTGAAACCCACGCGGCAAAGAATCCACGAGGGGGCATCACACGCTCGGCAGCAACTGCTCGAGGTGGAGCCAAGCACGACGTTGGTGGCCGAGGACGGCCAAGCAACAACGACGGCGAACAACTACGGCAACACCATCCACCGAGAGGACCAAAGCGAGGGGGGGTCAGGCACGGCGGGCGAGGAGGGTGCGTCAACGTAGCCTTCAGGAAGGAGATGACGCCCGCAGACGCCAACCACGTTGAGATGGCCACCGAAGGAACTTTAGTTCCGAAGCTTGCCCCAGGAGCCGTCGATGACCGGATGAGCAATGACGACGCCTCCAAGAAGGTGATGACGCGGATGCGCCCACCGTCGTCGGCCAAGACATGAAGCCTGGCGGTGTTTTCACCCCCCAACCCATCGTCAGCAACAGCAGCTGCCGCCAGGGGAGCACCATCACAGGGGAGGGTGGCCGGCACCCAGATCCAGCCCCCAGGGGGTGGATCCGCGCCTGGACATCGGAGCCGTGAGGGGGCGGGGAGGACGCTGCCGCCGGATTGGCTCCCAAGAGCACCTGCCCCAGCCGGAACCGGTCGGAGCCGCCACCTCACCAAACAGAAAAAAACAAATCATGTATACTATTATGTTGCTTCTTAATAATTTTTGGTAGTGTTTGAACAATATTGGAAGAGCTATAGATCAACAACACATTGATTAAGTCCCATTGAATTTTACATATGAATTCAAAAGAATAAGATAGCTAAACGTGTCGATTTCTGAATTCTGTACCAAATTTACAGTGTCTAATCAAACTTTAGAATTTTGTATCTCTCAAACCTTTGAGAGTTTGATCTATGTTCTTAAACAACAATTATAGAGCTTTGAATCAGGAACAGCTTTTCTTAAGGCCAACTAGGTTTAATTACATTTGGAATTATGAGAATTGGATCGACAAACAGTGCCGGTCCTAGATCTAAAACCTGAACTTGGCAGCTTTCAGCAGTAGCAGCAGCAGCTTGCGTGCTTCCCGCGACTGCCGTCGAGGAAGCCAGATACAGCCATCAAAGCCGACGGCCACCAAGCAGGATCCACAACAAAGCATTGGGCGCACACCATGGACCGCGGCGCGCCTCGCCCTCCTCCGCGCCGCCGCCTGCTTGCGTGCTCGCTTCATCGCTGGGGATAACGGTGACGCCGACGCACCCTTGGTCTGCCTTGCCGCCGCTGCACGCCCGCACGCCACATCCAGATCCTTGACTCGTTGCTCGGATGCGACGATCCTATACAGCGCGCCTACTCTGCGTCTCCTCGCCTGGGAGCACGAGCTGCAGTCGTCGCCTCGCGAAAGGACGACCCCACCCGTCTTCAAGCTTGCGAGGGACATTTTTACAAAATACACGGTGTACAGACGGCTTGAAACACGGCTAGGGATGAAAATGGACGGAAACGAACGGAAAAACCATATTTCTACTTCCGTTTCTATATTTTTTGGTGGAAACGGAAGAGGGTTCGAAAAATACGGGTTCGAAAACGCAATCGGAATATGCGGACATACGAAAACGGATAAATACGGATAAAGAGCCGGAAAATTAAATCAAAATCACATAATCTAATATTATCAAAGTATACATATATAAAGTCATGTAATAATATATACAAAGTTTAATATTCATTTACATGTTATATACCTGAACATAACATGTATATTTGGTGATTCGTAGTTATATTAACATAACATAATGACATGTAATTATTGAACATGTTGAGTATAGATTGAAAACGGGATAAAAATGGGATAAATATGGGTCTATTTTCCGTATTAAAACGGGGATTACTCGGAAACGAACGGAAAAACCATTTTCTACTTTCGCAAATACGAAAACGGGATCTCGTAAATATGGAAATGGACGGGAAAATGTAGAAAATGGAACGGGACGGTACGAAAAAAATTCCGTCCATTTTCATCCTAAACGCCGCGTTGTACGTGCCCTAATGAACCAAGCTACGCCTAAAGTGTTGTGGTTCTTCCTGTGCATGCCCTCAAACATATAATCTGATTTTGAGATCGGAAATGCTGGGAGGCAGGTGTCTCCGTCCCGTCGGATGACCCCGTCCGTGCGTGGCTGTGCTGTTACTTTTGATTCGTGTGGTTATACTTTTAATTAGGGACAAATAGATTATAATATGGTACATGGCTAATTTTTAGCCCCCGCATCTAAACAGTCTCAGGGACTAAATTTTAGCCCTTTCATTCTAAGGGCTAATCTTTAGCGCAGGACTAAAGATAGCCCCAAGGATCAAACAGAGTCTTATACTCGTGAACTTCACGTAAAATGAACTTACATGAGTTATACTATATACCAACTCCATTAAAAAATTTGAAGGTATTTTGGGTTTATTCTAAGTCAATTTTTTTATTTTGGCTGTAAATATCTACTACTTTTTATAGTTTAACCTTATAATTAAATTTATTACCAACAATACTTTCATAATATATAGTTCATTTATATAGAATTTTATTTTTTTTCTAGTCAAGTTACAAAAAAATTAAGATAATGCTAGGACGGGTGCCTGTTGGCCCACCTCTTTATAGTTTTCTATCTGTTCATTCTCAGCTCATTTATGCATATCCAATCATCTTCCTTCCACTTCTCCAAACTAATTTTCCTCTAGTGCTCTAGCCCTAAAATTGAGGAGCCCTGTCTCTAAGGACGCAGTGCACTGTTGTATGCCCTCTGTGGCCGCATGCCCGACTTCTTTTGCAGTCTCTCCACCAGCAATCCATCCAAATGGAAGAGCTTGATCTTTCTCTTAGCTCTTCCTAGACTAATAGAGGGTGTCATCTAGCGGAGCTCTACCTGGTGGCGACAATTCCTCCATTAGAGGTAGACAATGAGCACGGAGCAATAAGCGCGAAAATTGGAGGGGAAGCAGGTGACGATGATTACACGTGAAGCAAATAGAAGAAGGTGTAGGATCTTATGTCCCCCGTGTGGTAGGGGGCAAAACAGAGATGAGAAAGGCCATCAAGAAATGTTCTAATTCTATGGCAAGCATGTTGAAATGTTTTTGGAACTTGTTTTGACAACAATTTTTATATGTTGCAGGAGCTTTTTTGCTTTATCATTTCTAGAAGATGTACAATGTTGCAACAAGTTTATTGATTACTTGTGAGTATGTGTCAACACTTGCACTTTTGAATTAATATTTTTATTTATTTTGGTAACGAATATCAGATATTTCAGTTCTATTTTTTTGTTCATATATCTACAAAAATATATTGTTTCTTTGTGTTACAGTATGAGATCTTGCAATGTTTCAGTTGGTGATTTTGGGTGTTTGAAATAGATGTTTTCTCATGTTACAGTACAAACAAAGTTGAATGCTAAAAAGAGGGGCTTTAACTTGGATGTTGCAACAAATGTGAAAGTTGCCATCATTTTTCCCAATGTTTCATACACTAGATTATTGTGGAGATTGTATCATCTTTGATGTTGCAATGACAAAATTTGAGCACCTCTATTTTAGGATCAAGAGTAATCTCTCTCTCTCTCTCTCTCTCTCGTGCTGCTGGCACCATGCATGGGCAATTGTGGCGTGCAGTAGTGCTCCAGCGAGCGTTGATGTAGTGCTTTTGTTTGCGACGCAGGAAAGGCGTGGTTAGGTTGTGTTGGAGTGGTTATGTCACTGGTCCATCATTTGGACACTATTGCTCAAAAAAAATATATATATATATATATATATATATATATATATATATATATATATATATATATTTGGGAGCTTGCAATGTCATGTATGCAATGCTTTCTATGAAATCTTCGGATGGAAAGAAGGTGGACGTTACATTTGAGCTCACATGTGTTCGTGTTATTCTTTTTTTCCTTTTCTCCTTTCAATTGTTGTGTTCCTTTCATATCTCCCATCATTTTAATTTTGTCCTTTTGTTTTTTAGGTTATGATGTCTAGCTATAGTAAACTTGTCGCAAGGGTCCTCCTTCTATCACCAAGAAACAAAATCTCCACATCTGACTTTATCAAGGAGCATTGTTGATTTTGCCAGACCACCTCATCGGTCATACTGTAGTTAATCTAGTCGTACTCTAGTTATTATAGTTTGGGTTCTCACCAGGATCCTGTTAAGTTTACAATACATGTGAATGTGAAGTATGGCAAGGACATGAATTTTCTAGGAACCAAGAGAGCTATGTCATTTCTATTATGTAATAGAACATATGTTGAACTAGTATTAGTGGACTGTTGCAAGTACTTATCTCATATGTTGCAATGCTCAAAAACCAAACGAATATGTTGTTGCAGTTAATTCCATCATATATTTCAGTGGTTCAAAATAATGTCGCAGGTTCTTCCATCTTATCTTGCAATGTCCAAACGAATATGTTTTTTTAAAACTCAAACGGATATGTTTTAATCTACCAATAACTTTAGAGTTTAATCGACCATGTTAAACTATTATCTATGGCCTGTTGCAAGTACTTCTGTATTATGTTGCATTGCTCCAAAAGAGTTTTCATTGTACTGATAAATACGCATATAGTGGCAAGTGTGCCTTCAATGCTGCATGGCCTAACCTCACACAAGTTCAAATTACTAGCATGCTACTCTTTTGGAGTCTAGTACAACTTAACTTACCGTAAAAACCACTTCATATTTATTAGTTAGACACTTGTTAGGTACGTTGATGCCTCCAAATACGACACAAGAATTAGAAAATTTTTCACCATGTTTCTCCTCAACTTTAGTTCCAAGAGATCTAGCATTTACATAGTATCGCCAACCTAGCACAACTCATGTTCTCACAAAATCCGTAAAACCAAACTCCAAGATATTTGAAAAAAGAACTCCAAAATTTAGGAAGCTGGGTTAACTCCTACGTAGTATTGTCAGGGTTAATGTAAACGGGATACCCCAAAGCATGGCCTTAAGAATAGCTTAGGATAGCCCAGCGGACCATAGCCTGGCTAAACGCGGCCCACATTGACTCCTCGCCCTCGAGCCGTACGTGTACCGCCTCGACCCCTCCCACCTCTCGACCTTGCATCACGCGATGCCTCTGACCTCCTACAGTCTTAGCCGCTAAGGAAAAAAGGGGAGAGGTGGGAAGACGCGTGTCGTACCCCTGCCCAGACTGGACGAGCACGCGCGCACTCCGCTAGGTATAAGAAGGACGGCGCCCCTTTGACCAAAGAGTGACGCTTCGGTCAGTACCCCACGACAGACAAGACCATACTAGGGCACACCTACATCACTCCGCGTGGCTTGGCACCACCCAAATCCCATCTAGCCTGATCGACGGGCGTACGATCACACTCACCATGACATGGGGACCATGATGTGGAGTCAGCTCTCCCACTTCGACCGAATCCTATG
>JAKOGQ010000676.1:0-18656 GCA_022457205.1 Saccharum spontaneum
ATACAAAGCAGCATGCATCGATCGTTCTACACTTCTACTAGTAGAAATTGTCACTAATAACAACGATGAGTAATATATCACAGAGTCGCAGCAAAGCAAAATAATTAAACATCATGCATGGATCTTGTATGCATAGCAATTAGCAAGTAAGAATCAACCATTGTTTCCATAGAGTGTTTTTCGTTTGGATAATGTTTGTTTTGCATGAACCAGTGGCAGCACTGCATTGCTCTCTAGTTAGTTTAATTTGTCACCAAGACTCTCTGGTGGGAATCTTGGATGTGCATGAGCTAGCTAGCATCATCCTCTAGGCTCTAGCTACCTAGCTAGAAGTATACCAGACATCTTGCCTAATCAAGTCAATCATTGATGAACTCTATAAGAAAGAAATATTAGGAGCCAATAATAAGCAGCAAGAACATCATCAACAATAATTTCACTCTGAATCTAGAATAACATTCTTACCTGCTACAAAAATACTGAAATTGAACGACTACGTATGTTTCATTTGTGCGCAGATCGATCGAGCTGCATACTAGCGGCTTCAGAAATTGACAATTTGTCAGGAACAAATCAAAATCGAATCAATTCACCGATGATGGGCACTTAGAGTTACATTGATCCGCGGTAATAAGCGCTAGGGTCTTCGTCTTCATCCATCCTAGCAGTACTGGCTTCGTCCGACGGTGTTCCGATGATCAATCTATGGTACCTCATCATCGGTAACCATATCATCCATCATCCCAACCCCAATTCCTACTTCAACCCCAATTCCTACTTCACCGATACATATCCCAGAGATGAATAGTAAAAACTCTAGTCCTCTTCCTCTAGCTACTACTGGGTACATACTCATAGCTACTGTTGTCACTACTAGCACTAATAAGGAATAAGGCAATAAGCTATATATGTGTGTGTGGAACTGTGGATAGATAGATAGATAGATACAGGGGCCAAGCTACTTTAGATTGTATTGGGTGCAAATGCACCACCCAAAATTTGTGAAAACAATGCTTTTGTCTAAAATTTCATCATATACGCACTCTCTATAGCATAACACTATGCACCCATAAGGCAAGTGTACCCCCTTAATTTAGTCTAGCTTCGCCACTGGATAGATAGATAGATAGATAGAGCTTGCATAGTTGGATTGGATACGAAGATGACTCACCTCTCAAAAAATGAGTAGCAGTAGAAATTAATAAGCTAAGCTCGTAGCTTTTGCTGTTGTTCTGATGAATAACAAGCAGGTGAAGGACTGAAGATGGATGGATTAAAAGGGCCTGGAGGAGGTGTTGGTGTCGGGGCGGTCCATGGCGGCGCCGAACATGAAATGACCGGCTGCGGCGCTGGGACCGGCGGCGGACGAGGTGGAAGCAGGGTGGTGGTCTCCGCCTGGTCCGCCGGGTCCTCCGCCCCCGCGGGAGGATGCGGCTGCGGCGGCGCGGTCTCCCTCGAGCTCGCGGTACTTGTGGAGGTACCTGCGCATGGGGTCGACGTAGTCGTCGAAGCCGAGGGCGCCGAAGGCCCAGCAGACGTCGTCGCCGTTGACGGTCTTGCGCTTCTCCTTGTGGCACTTGTCGGAGGCCTCGCCGGTGACGAAGCTGATGAACTCGGAGACGCACTCCTGCATCGTCTCCTTGGCCTCCTTGGAGATCTTGGCGTTGGGAGGCAGGATCTGCTTCATGATGCGCCCGACGTTGGCGATGGGCAGCAGCCGGTCCTGCTCCTTGATCTCCAGGTCGCCCCCTCCTCCGGCGCCGCCCAGGCCCGCCGGCCGCCCGTCCCCGTCCGGCGGCTGCCCGTGGTGGTGGTCGGCCATGCCGCCGCCGTACGTCGACGTCGTTGTCTGCCTTGCCGTCTCCTTCGTCCCCGGCCGCCCTCGCTAGCTCTCCTCGTGTGTGTTAGTTGTTGGCTGTGTGACTGTGTCACGCTCACGCCGGTCGGTCTGTGCTCTGTCGCTGACGATCCATGGGTCGGGTCGGGTCGGGGTCTCTCTCTCTCTCTGTGGCGTGGCGTCTTACATGAGCTAGGCTCTCTCTAGTTTTATTGGTGCGAGCCGAGAGCGACACGAGAGAGAGACGTACAGTACGCGCTTGGGGACTGGACTCTCGCTCTCTCTCGCCTGCCGCACGCGCTGATGGTGTGTTGTGTTGCGTTGCGTTGCGTTTGCGGGTGTCCCCACATGGCACACACGAGAGGCCGCCGGTTGTAGCTATAATAGTGCATGGCATATTGGCATGTACACAGGAGGACTACGCTGTTGTCACAGCGCGGATCCTATGGCGTCTCGCGTCTCGTATCGTATGCGCTGTGTGCACTGCTGTGCTTGGTCGTTCGTCCTCGTCCTCGGTGCGATGCGAGTAAAAAAATGCCTGCTGCCCGCAGCCTGGGCGGATCCCTACGGTCGTCGTTGAAAGGTCTCCGGCCGGGCGTTCGCCATTCGCCAGCCTCTCTTCCTCAATGTGCCTGCCGGGTGTCGTGCCGGCCGGCCGGCCGGGCTGCATGCCTGCATCTGCATGTGTATACTCTTAGGAGTACTCGTGGCTGCACTGACAGACACTAGTCCTCGGCTCCTCGCTCTATACCACTACTAGTAGTAGCTAATCAAATGAACCCCGCCGGCCAGCTAGGCATGTGCATGGTGTTAGGATTTGATCTCCTCGCTAATAGGCCTAACGACCTATTGGACTTGATCCCGCGTCCTGATCGGGGCGCCTAACCCAACTATAGTTGGAGGGCCCCTGTCACACTGCGTTGTAAAAAGGAAAGGTGGGGAGCCGGGGCACGAAAGACGAAGTTCGCCGCCGCTACTTTCCCCACCTACAAGTTCCTAACCCTAGTCCGATCTAAGTGAGGGAGCGCAGTAGTGATGGGAAGCACCTCCACGCCATCACCGCCATGGTCTCCACTGCTTCGCCTTCTTCCCCAACCGTCGCTGCCCGTGCGCAGCCGCCACCAACGTTTGTGATGGCGGCCGGATCAAGCTCCAACACCACCGCTCCCGCACTTCCCTCAGATGGTCCGCGCTCCTCGTTTTCACCCTCTCATCTTCTACCCTCTCTGTCTCTCTCGGTTAGTAGATCATGTATTAGGATCTTCATGCATACTCGAAATATAAATGTACCCCACTGGATCTATGTCCTAATGATGTTTATAGTTTAACAATGGTATCAGAGGACTGGATCTAGGTGTAGATCTAGTTTGGGGAAAAGAAAAGAAGAAAAGAAACACCGATTCAAATCGAAAAGAAATCTCCACTAGAACCCTAACCCTAACAAAATAAAAAGGACGCAAATGGAGCTGCCCTACCTTCGTAACCACCCGCGGCCTCAAGGATGCCGTGCGGGAAAGAAGAAGTGGAGATGTCGCTCGCCGGTGTGATCCCGTGGCGTGCGCGCATGCTCAAGGCGTCGTTGCCTAGACCGCTCGACGGCGGTGAGCTCAGCCTAGGGCGAGCTCGCGCGCCGGCGAGGGGTCCGGTAGTGGCACCACCACCTTCCTTCGCCGGTCGCCATGGATGGCGGCTACTGCTGCTCTCTTCGGGAGTAGAGAAAGAAAGAAAAAGAATGAAATCT
Source organism: Saccharum spontaneum (assembly GCA_022457205.1). Classification (NCBI taxonomy): domain Eukaryota; kingdom Viridiplantae; phylum Streptophyta; class Magnoliopsida; order Poales; family Poaceae; genus Saccharum; species Saccharum spontaneum. Next base: position 3,579 of record JAKOGQ010000676.1, read on the forward strand.
AGGGTTCAAGGGAGAGTGTTCGGCCGGTCGGGGCGGGGTTTTGATGCCCCGACCTCCACGCGCAGCCGTCGGATCAAATCCGACGGTCCACGATTGCTGGACCGGTTTTGAGCCCAGGCGGGATAGAACATTCCCGGCCCAGGCCTAGGTTGCGGCCTAGGCGGAAGGCAGCGCCAAGCGCGCGGTTTTGAGCTAGGCCGCGAGCGCACAGATCAGGCCTTCGGGCCAAATATGAAGTTTACACAGTAAAGAGCTATAATTCTATTTTAATTTTTTCCAGAAGCTGAATTCAATGCTTTTGATGCATTTTGAGTTAAATTTTGATGTAATATTTTGTGCAAATTTTATCCAATGATATTATTTGTTCAGAAAACAGTAAAGTTATTTTAGTGCTTCTGGAAAAGATTATTATGAGAATTTTACAAATATTTCTGCTGCGTACTTCTATATGTTAATTTCATTATTAAATTCGAACCAACGAGAGAATTTAATTTTAAAAAATGGATAATTCTTCAGATAATTATAATATTGTTATTATTCTGACCAACGTTGATTAATAGTAGTATTATAATGTTATTATGTTTTTACCATGCATTAATTCTTTTTTTCTCAACGGTAATGTAGAATTAGTGTAAAAGAATAAAAAAATATAAATTGTATGTTTTACTTTTGACCACTGTTGGAATTAAAGCATGCAATTAATTTTGTACTTATGTTCTCACTCTACATGATTTGCATTTTCAGGAGGTTACTCTTTGATGGGGTTTATCAAAGATATTCCACCCCTCAAAGGTGACAACTACACCGAATGGAAAAAGAAGATTGATCTCGCCTTTGTCTTGGCTGAGGTGGACTGGATGGTCACCACACCGTGCCCCACTGAGCCTGTGGCACCGGTGAGGGATGCCAATGAATATGATGTTGATTGGCAAAAGAGAGAGAAGGACCATGCTCCTGAACAGATGACATATGACCTGTAAAAGCAAAAGTGGGTCAAAGACAATAAAAAATATGTTGCTGTTATAAAGAACATGATTGAGCCTACCATAATGGGCTCAATCCAAGAGTGTGACACTGTCACAGAGTACTTGAAAAGAATAAAGAGTCAGTTCTATGGCTCTTCAAAGACATATGCTACTCAGCTGATAAAACAGCTGATGATAGAAAAGTACACTAGAGGTCGAAATGGCAATGGCATTAGAGAGCATATATCAAAGATGAATCATTTGAACAACAAGCTCAAACCAATGGATCTGGCTCTCAAGGAAGAGTTCCTTGTCCATGTGATTTTTGCTTCTTTACCAAAAGAGTTTGACACATTTGTTGTCAATTACAACATTCAGCCCGAAAATGGGATCTAGAACGTTGTATGGCAATGTATGTGCAAGAAGAAGAGAGAATAAAGGCCGCCAATGGTGGTACTCTTAGTTTTGTTAAAGATAATAAGAAAAAGAATTTCAATGCTAATGCCAACTCTCACTCAAAACCAAAGGGCAAGGGTCCCATGCAGCATCAGCCTCAGCAGAACAAATTTATAGTGAACAAAGATCAGTGCCTCTACTGTAAGAAGGAGGGACATTACAAGAAAGATTGTCCTGAATTCTTAAAGATGATCATGGTAAAGAAAGTGAGAACATTATTACGTTCATAAATGAATCCCTGTATGTATAGTATTCGAAATCTAATTGGTTGATTGACTCAGGTGCAACTGTTCATATTGCTAATTCTTTACAGGGATTCCGTTTGACGAGGACTACGTAAAGAAGCGAAAGACACGTTAAAGTCGCGAATGGAGTCCAAGTAGATGTCGAAGCTGTTGGTGATGTCTCTCTAAAGCTTACTGATGGCTACATTCTTTCACTTAGAGGTGTTTTATTTGTTCCTTCGTTACAGAGAAACTTGATTAGTGTGTCATGTTTGGACAATGATGGATTTGATTGTCATTTTAGAGATGACAAATGTGAGATATTGTGTAATAATAAATGTGTTGGTCTTTCTTTTCAAAAGGAATATCTTTATTTGTTATCACTTCGTGCAAATGTGAATTCCGTATGTGATGTGAATGAGAACGTATCCTCGTTTGTGAATGCGAATAGAAAATGAAAGAGAACTCAAGATGCGTCGTCGAAATTATGGCATTGTCATTTAGGTCATAATTCGAGGAGGAGAATAGAGAGACTAGTTAAGAATGATATTCTTCCTCCATTAGAGTTCTCAGACTTAGAACAATGCAGAGAATGTATTAAAGGAAAATACACAAAGAAAATAAAAAAGGACACTAAACGAAGCATAGGAATTCTACAGATAATCCACATAGACATCTGTGGTCCTTTTCCTGTGAAAAGTATGGATGGTTATGACTCGTTCATAACATTCATAGATGATTACTCCCGTTATGACTATATTTACCTAATTAAAGAAAGAACAGAAGCATTGGATAAATTTAAGATATTTAAGGCTGAAGTTAAAAATTAGCACAATTTAAAGATAAAGATAGTCCGATCTGATCGTGGTGGGGAGTACTACGGTCGGCATACCCCATATAGCCAAGTTTCTAGACCTTTTGCAAGGTTCTTACAGGAGAATGGCATAGTAATCCAGTATTGTACATCGAGCGAACCTCAGCAGAATGGAGTAGCTGAAAGGCGTAACCGTACTCTGATGGATATGGTGCGTAGTATGATGAGCTACTCTAACTTACCATTAAGTCTATGGATGGAGGCGTTAAAAACCTCCATTCATATCCTCAATTGAGTACCAAGTAAATGGTGTCCAAAACTCCGTATGAGTTGTGGACAGGAAGAGTACCCTCACTAAAACATTTACGTGTGTGGGGGAGTCCTGCTGAGGCTAAAGTGTTCAACCCAAATATAGGGAAGTTAGAATCCAAAACAGTGACTTGTCATTTTATTGGCTACCCTGAAAAGTCAAAAGGTTTTCGTTTCTACTGTCCAGACAGATACACAAAGTTTGTAGAAACGAGACATGCTGTTTTCTTAGAGGATGAAATGATGAGGGGGAGCATGGTAGCTCGAGAAATTATTCTTGAGGAGAAGCGGGTATGTGTGCCCACTCTGATGATTCAGGAACCATTCTTTGAACTACCTGTTCCTATTGCACCAACAGTGCGAGACACTGTAGTGCAAACACCTGTTGTCAGTTCTCCTGTGGCAACAACGAATGATGATGAGGAACCTGTTCCTCAGGATCCTATACAAACTGATGCCATAGACGAGGGGGAGCAACAACAGCCCCAAACAGAAGATGTGTCAAATGTGGAGGCCCCGAGAAGGTCTCAAAGAGTTAGAAGATCAGCTATACCTGATGATTATGAAGTCTATAACACTGAAAAATTTTAGATGGAGGGTGATCCAACTTCATTTGAAGAATCCATGAGAAGCGATAATTCATCATAGTGGCTTGAGGCCATGGAAGATGAAATAAAGTCAATGAGTACCAATAAAGTATGGGACTTAGAACATATTCCTAAAGGAGCCAAGATAGTAGGCTGTAAATGGGTCTACAAGACAAAACATGACTCCCAAGAGAATATTGAAATGTTTAAAGCGCGACTTGTGGCAAAAGGTTTCACGCAAAGAGAAGGGATTGATTACAATGAGACGTTCTCTCCAGTTTCATGTAAGGATTCCTTCAGAATTATAATGGCATTAGTGGCACATTACAATTTAGAGTTACATCAGATGGATGTAAAAACGGCATTACTAAATGGGGATCTGGAGGAAATGTTTACATGGCACAACCAAAAGGTTTTGTCGTGGAAGGAAAAGATCGAATGGGATGTCGCTTAAAGAAATCAATTTATGGGTTAAAGCAAGCTTCAAGACAATGGTACTTGAAGTTTGACAGAACAATAAGGAATTTTTGGTTTAAAGAAAATGTTGAGGATAATTGTGTCTATGCAAAGTTTAATAATGGAAGGTATATCTTCCTAATCCTGTATCTAGATGATATCTTACTTGCTAGTAGTGATGTCAGTCTACTACTGGAGACAAAGAAGTTTTTATCCTCAAATTTTGATATGAAAGATCTTGGTGAAGCGTCATTTGTTTTGGGCATAGAGATTCACCGAGATAGAACTAAAGGGGTATTAGTACTGTCACAAAAGGCATACATAGAAAAAGTTTTAAAGAAATTCAGTATGCATAAATGTAGTGCCTCGCCTGCACCCATGGTCAAGGGCGATAGATATGGGGATTTTCAATGCCCTAGGAACCAATACGAGCTCGATCAAATGAAAGTGGTTTCATATGCTTCTGCTGTCGGAAGCCTACAGTATGCTCAAGTGTGCACACGCCCTGACTTAGCTTTTATTACCGGGTTGCTTGGCAGATTTTAAAGTAATCCAAGAATTGAACACTGGAAATTAGTAAAGAAAGTCTTACGATATTTGCAAGGTATGAAATGCCTCATGTTGACGTATAGAAAATCAGATTCTCTTCAAATAGTGGGGTATTCAGATTCTGATTATACGAGAGATGATAGAAAATCCACGTCAGGATATGTGTTCACTCTCGCAGGAGGAGCAATTTCATAGAAAAGGTCAAAACAAACCGTCACTACATCGTTCGCATTGTATGCCGAGTTTGTAGCGTGTTATGAGGCAACGGGGCAGGTGAACTGGCTAAAGAAGTTCATACCCGGTTTGAAGACGGTCGACAGCATATATAAACCACTTAAGTTATACTGCGATAATAATCCAGCAGTACAGTATGCTCACAACAATAAGTCAAGTGGTGCTGTCAAACACATTGACATAAAGTATTATGTTGTGAAGGATAAAGTCTGGGATCAAATTATAAATCTTGAGCATATAAGTACTGGAAAGATGCTCGTGGATCCGCTTACAAAAGGCTTACCACCCAACGTGTTCAGAGAACATGTTGTTGACACCGTTTTTTGGCACGTGTCAAGATGGTAAGAGTAGGCTAATCGGCAGGAGAAGAGTTACTGTATATACTGACGACCGATGAAAATCAGCTTGTGAAAAAGGTTGCCGATGAATGGTGGTAACCGATGGAAAGGTTAATTTAGACTCAGGCGTTGCTAAGGTTAAAGATGTTATTACCGATGCCGATGAAGGGAGGCTTGAAGGCTGCTGCCGATGAAACAGGAAGTATGCCGATGGAAAGGAGGTCGGTAAGAATTCCATCGTAATTAAGGTGGACAAGGAAATAGATAGGAGTTGATTTCCTTTTCTATGTTTGTTAGAGTTTGATTTGTATAAGAGTCATGTGTTTCCTTAGATGTGGACTTGGTGTCCTAGTCGTATTTGGTCATGTTTCAGTAGATCAGGGTATAAATATAGATTGAAGGGTAATGTAATGAGATATATCAATCAATATCAAAACCAACTTTTACTCCTATTTGCATCTATTTACTTTTCGGCGACTTCGTCAATTTGTATATTTTTCCTTTTTTCACGAGTTCTCATCGATTCGGCGAGCTGCATCGCTTCAGTGCGACCTTCGACGATCCTCAAGTTCCGCGTGAGTACCTCTTGGCCGTGACTTCCGGGCGTATCGCTGTTGTCAGGATCAAAGTGCTCGTATCTTCATCCTTGTCGATTAACAGGTCAAATCGACTGGCACGCTTTGGATATCGATTTCGGGTATTAGCCCTTTATGTTTGTAGATCCACTTTTGCATCAACACATGTAGCCGGCATGGGTTTAAGGGAAAGCCTATGACTCCTGGACTATAATAAAGGGCCCAAAGTTAAAGTAACTATTTCAGATCAGAGATGTGCATTGTAGCTGTTAAATCTATCAGCGATTGACTGTGACGATAAAGTATACTCTATGCACTTATCTGTGATGGAACGAGTAAAGTGAAAAGTATTGAAGTCAAAGTTTAAAGGTAAAAGTAATGTTGAGATTAAGAGGGAGAATGTTAGGTTTTGATCTCCTCGCTAATAGGCCCAACGGTCTATTGGACTTGATCTCGTGTCCTGATCGGGGGCGCCCAACCTAACTATGGTTGGAGGGCCCCTGTCACACTGCGCTATAAAAAGGAGAGGTGGAGAACCGGGGCACGGAAGAGAAAGTTCGCCGCCGCTACTTTCCCCACCTACAGTTCCTAACCCTAATCCGATCTAAGTGAGGGAGCGTAGTAGTGACGGGAAGCACCTTCACACCGTCACCGCCACTGCACTGCGCCGCCATGGTCTCCACTGCATCGCCTTCTTCCCCAACCGTCGCTGCCCGTGTGCAGCCGCCACCAACTTTCGTGATGGCGACCGTATCGAGCTCCAACACCGCCGCTCCCGCACTTCCCTCGGATGGTCTACGCTCCTTGTTTTCACCCTCTCATCTTCTTTCCTCTCTGTCTCTCTCAGTTAGTAGATCATGTATTAGGATCTTCATGCATACTCGAAATACAAATATACCCCACTGGATCTATGTCCTAATAATGTTTAAAGTTTAACACATGGCACAGCCCGACAGGCCATGAACTCGATCGATCGACCTCCATCTCTTGCATTTCTTTGGTCCCTGTCTACTATCTCTACGCCAATAGCTCTTTCCCGGCCTCTAGCTAGCTGCTACCGGCGGCTATGGGTCTACCAACCTCTGCTGCGTCCCGTCCTGGATGGGTTTGGTTGTTTGTTGCCTTGGTGGTAGCGGCCTGGCCTGGCCTCGACGGACGACGACGGATTTGCATTGCAGCGTCCGAGTCCGATCATGGCCGGCCCCGTGTAGTAGCGTAATTTTAAAGCGTGGATCGCCGTACAGCGTGCCTCGGGGGGAGCGCGTCCACATGCGCACGTGATTGATCGATGCGCGCGGGGGCCACCGGGGGGAGGAACCAGAACCACCACCGCGCTCGCGCCAGGCCCGGCCCGGCCGCCCCCCGCTACCTGCTGGCTACTGCTGCTTGCTGCGTGCACAGTGGGGGCAACGACGACGACGACGTATCGTACTACGCTGCTGGCCTGACGACGACGACGCCTCTTCCACCCTGGGTGCTGGGTGCTGGGTGCTGGCCTGATCAATTCAATCCGGCCGCGCCTCCTCGTCCTGGTCCTGATGCACACCTTCGTCAGTAACAGTAACACCAGTACACGGCCTTCACATGTCCATGCACACAAGGACAGACACAGGCCGGGACCGACCTACGACATCCACATATATATGGACATACATATATGTACTGACTTAATTTGCTGGACATGTTTGGATCACGCTCCGCTCACGGCATAGATGATCTCCACCCCAGGCGCTCAAAATCGAACGTCTAGCAGAGAGCTAGCACGCGGTGATAAGCAGAGTTTGTCTGTGTCCAACCAAAAACGCCCTTGTATGTCTTAACAGTATGTTACATACTATCAGTATATCTATGTTTAGTTGAAATGAGTACTTCTATTCATCTATGATCAAAATAAGTATATCTATGTTTTTTTTAGGCAAATCAGTATATCTATGTCTTAACATTATACGGTATATATACCTAATAATAAGATCTCGTTATAGGTTACAAGCTAACCCAATAGCTAACGGATTAATAACTAATTAAACAAGTAGCAGATCTTGTCCATAGCGCAAACCACAAAATAATCAGTGACTAGTAGCTAGTATCTGCCAACTCTTGCCTGATGGTATTGAGCAACAGTGTACTTGTATGCATATATATAGTATATGTTATTGTATGCGTGTGCTTGACCTGTTGTGGTAGTATATTCCTTTTTTGAGCTCCAAGGGCTGAGGAACTGGGCACTTGCTTCCTTCCTGGGTTCCTTCAACTACAGCCATAAGGGGACACATCGACTTTTTGTCTCTAGTATTAATCTTTCCTCTAGATGGGTGCATATATAGTATAGTATGTATACAAACGCCGCCTCCTTCATAAAGAATCATATATATGTACCCAAATTGTAGTGTGTTTTATAGTTTTAATTTAATTATAAAGAGTCTTCATCAGTCCTTCACTAAGCGTTGAGTGTGAAATTAGAGATTGTGACATTTATTTATCGTGGCTCCGGGAGCAGGGATCATTCACAAATAAACAATGTTTCCGTGATGTAGAATAACATCATGGAGGTTAAAAGATCAATAACCGTCATATCCGATGTAGTACATATGAGGTAAACTTCGATTTGAAGGCTTCTGTTTAGGTGCATGAACCAATGGAAGATCATCCAGTAGATATATCATTATTTCTTCCCCGTTCCTTTCTTTGTCTTATTGATCTAGTCACAACAAAGCTACTCTCTCGATCTGGGTCCATTTTGACTTTTTTTTAGAATTTTTACTACGTACTCCCTCTGTCCAAAAAATTATATATTCCCATCAAGGTAGTTCTAGTTTAACAAAGTTTGTAGTGGATATTATTCAAATTTATGTCTCCAAGTCAGTTTATTATGAAAATATATTCCATAATTAATCTAAAGATACTTACTTTGTATCATAAATGTTAGCATTTTTTGTAAAACTTTGGTCAAACTTGAAAGCATTTTGAATCCTCAAAAAGCGAGATAGTTATATATGAAATTAAAAGGGAACATTCTTTTTCAAATTTCGTGTGCTCCTTTTCTCTTTTCTATGTATCAGCAAGGCCTATAGGGTTGTTCCTATCTGCGGTTCGGTTTCTGGCACAATATATATAGTACATGAAGAGAACAGAGTGGTTGATCTGACCTGGCCTGCAGCTAGCTTGCAAGCAGCCACATACAGATATGGACATGTACTCATGTGAACTACTGCCGTAGATTAAATTAATAAGAACCCTATAGCTATTTCCCCTCCTTTTCAAGATACGGAGAGGATTAGGAAGGCAACCGAAGAAATTTATTCAAACCAAAGGTCCACTAGCTTTTTGGTCCTTTTGTCTCCGTACCCTGTACCTGTAAGTGCAAATCGATCCAAGTGGGAGAAGGTCAGGACATAACATAAACAATCAACTACTAATTAACATATATATACTCCTTGGCCCTTGCTCACCCACTCGACCTGACCCTCCACCAAAGTAGCTAACTTTATCTGGTCACCCAATATAAACCCATCTATCTAGTATTATTGTAAGTCAAACTATTTTAGCTCCGACAAGCAATATCAATAAAGATATATTACCTTGAGTTATACATTAATATTATATAACACTAAGTTCCACAACAACTAAAGTAGTAATAGTGCCAATTTTGTATTACCAATTTGTATAGAATTTTAGATATTGATTGGCAGTAAAATTAAAAAGAGTTTCATTTATATAGGACAAAATTAGATAGACAGACTTACATTTGTGATTATAGACTATAGAGCGTACGTAGCGCTTATTCTTGATGGGATCAATGACCCTCATGACAAATAAAACAGTGACCTTTGTCAAAGGAAGATTCCATTTTCCATTGTGTTAACATGTAGTCCATGGAGTAATGAATAGTCTTGTTCTTTTGGAGACAAAAAGCTAGCTAGGATTAGGAATGTTTTCAATATATGATATAATCGCCAATAGTGTTTGCTAATTCCCCTGTGTGCTTTCTGCCTAAGATACCATATGATCACCAAGAAGAGACCAAACATATACTACCTGCACTCGATGTCCTACCAGACTCCTCCACGGCCTTGCTTATTAAAACAAATGAATTACTACTAACAAAATAGTATGTATATTTATACACTTCTATTATATTTTGTGTCTGTTTTTTTGTTGTTGTTGTACAGGCAATGTGTAACTCCTCCACGGCCTTGCTTATTAAAACAAATGAATTACTACTAACAAAATAGTATGTATATTTATACACTTCTTTTATATTTTGTGTCTGTTTTTTTGTTGTTGTTGTACAGGCAATGTGTAATTTTGTCATAATTTGTCTATAGAAAAAATTGTGAATTATCTCGTATTAGCTTCCCCTTTGAATTGTACTCTAGTTGGTCGTATAAGGTTGTTGCCTAAAAACTAAGGCGCCTAAAATATAACAACTTAGATATACTCCCTCCATTCTAAAATAGTCGACACCTTAGTTACGAATCTAAAAAAATGTCTGTCTAAGCGTGAACTATTTTGGGACATGGATGGAGTATACGTCTTAAATATCGGATCAGCGAACAAAGAAGAGGGTAATATCATCAATATCTGGCTTTGGCCACTTTGAGAACAACGCGGAGATGGAAACATGCAGTTGGGTAGCGTTTAGTTGCAAAAAATTTGGCAAAATGACATTGTAGCTACTTTCGTTGTTATTTGACAATTAGTGTCCAATTATGGTCTAATTAGGCTTAAAAGATTCGTCTCGTCTATTTCTTCTAAACTGTGTAATTAGTTTTATTTTTTATCTATATTTAATGCTTCATGCATGTGTCTAAAGATTCGATGTGACGGGGAAGATCGAGATTGGTAGCGGCGGTACCAGTCCACAGCGTGCGTGCATGCCCTATAGCCCTATAGTAAGACACGCACATCCATGCATACACATGCTGACAAGTAACAACTGACAAGCACAGCACTCCGCTGTCTCTTGCAGTCTTTAGGGGTGTTTAGTTGATAGCTGAAAAGTTTTGAGGTGTTCATCAGATGTTTCGTAGGATGTTGAAAAAAATTTTCAGATACTAATAAAAAAAACTAATTACATAACTCGTCTGAAAACTGCGAGACGAATTTATTAAGCCTAATTAAACCGTCATTAGCACATGTGTGTTACTGTAGTATACTTAAGGCTAATCATAGACTAATTAGGCTTAAAAGATTCCTCTCGTGGTTTCCAACCAAACTATGTAATTAGTTTTTTTTTCGTCTAACATTTAGTACTATATACATGTATCCAAACATTTGATGTGATGGGGTGAAAAAATTTTAGGTGAGAACTAAACACCCCTTGCTAGTATAGTACCTGCAGTAAGATAGCCGAACGCACAGGAGTTACTGCCAGCAGTATGCATTGGGGCTTGCACAATCGCCAATCCGTTCACCTGTTCGTTCTTTCTTGCTTTGCTATGCTAGATATATACTCCCTTTGTCCAAAAAAAGTTATTATGAAATACGTACGGATCAAATTTTCACAACTCTAACTAGTTTTATAGAAAATATGTGCAACATTTATATCTCTAAATAAGTTTATTATGAAAGTATATTCAATGATCTATCTAATTTTGTATTATAGATATTAATATTCTTTTATATATAATTGGTCAAAGTTTAAAAAAGTTGTCTTTTTAAGAAGCGAGAACGACTTCTATTTTGAGACAGAGGAATTAGCGTTGCTGTGTGAACTTTTTTTTTTGGTATGCTCTAGAGCTATGTCAACCCGGTCTCCATTATATCAGGGCGTCCCCACGAGACTTTCCTAGCTAATTACGTGGAGGAGAGAAAAAAATGTAAAAACCTGGTCACTAGCGCTTGGCTCGTCGCTCATCTCCCTAGAAATCAACGTACTGCCCCTACATGCATGACCCCACTTTCCGGCTGGCAGTTTTTTATTCCTCCCAGCTGGCGCTGGCGATTTGGTGCTGATTGAGGACGCCCACCCTCTCTCAAGGTGGCAACAAGCAAGCGGCCACGGAACCCGGGCGTGAAGCCAACCAGCAGCCCAGCATTACGGATAAATTTGAGCGGTAAAAAAAAAACCTGCACCGTACGCAGACAGACAGACAGTGCACAGTCGTCGACGCACGCAGAGCTAGCTAGCCAATGGGAGGAGCCAGCGCAGGACAAGTGCACATGTGTCGGCGCTCCGTGTGGTCCACGTGGACCCGGTTCTATCCACTCGCTAGCTCTCCTCCTCTCTTTTTGTTTGGCCCGATTTCTACAGCTTGTTGTTCGGACTTGGGAGGGGTGCCTGCTAATGCTAGGGCTACTGAATTTCCGCGTACAGAAGAACATGTCCGTGAATCGTGACGCATGCACGAGCCTTTTCGAGTCTTGGCAGTGTGTGTGTGTGCGCGCGCGCGCGCTCAGCTTTTGTGATGTGCAAGCTAGGCATTTCCCTTTGGGTGCTGCCTTTTGCTGTGGTAGACCATAGGAATGGCAACAAGTGGCAAGGGCACTATGCTTCCTGAGAGTGACAAGAGAGAGCCAAAGGGATCGGAAGAAGGGGAAAGAGACCCAGCTAGCTACTCCGTAGTAGTAGTCTACAACTTGAGGTGGAGGCCTCAGAGATCTCTGGGTTTTAGCCAAAGGTCAAAGGTGCTTCTGCTTCATGCCGATTCCCTATGGACATCGGTTATCCTGCTTTACTGGTAAAGATTAGCAATGGGTTTGACTGTACATATATGGTTGAAACTGAAAGAAAAAACATGTTTGTTGAGAGGAAGCATAGAGTGGGAAGTTGCGTGGCCAAGTTTTCATATAACCCACTTCCACGTCTGAAATAGTATAAGTCTATCTAGAGTTGTCCTCCATCAAACTTTGTAATTTTATCTGAATATATAAAATTTTATACATGTTGACATAATAGATTCGGCTGTATTTAATGTCAGTGGGTTAGCATCGGTTGAGGCTAGCTTAGTCTGGAGTTTAGTGTTCGGCTGAAGGATTCGAAGAGGAGGCTAAAAAATCATATCTAAGCATACAAGAGATTTTTACTAGGTCTAGGCTAGAATTTTACTGGAGTTTAGTGTACATGGCTAAGTTGAAATCCCTACATCCTAAGTGAGTTGGAACTCTGTGTACGTGTTTTCTTGGTTGCAAGAGTTGGAACCAAGGTCGACCGGATCAGACATTTGATCCTCCCTACAAGGCGTTGGGGCTAACCTTTTATACTCTAAAGTCGGCGCCCGCACTTAGGTTTGCATGACAAGGTATTACAATGATATTGTTACAAAGCTACCAGATAAGTCATATATATGCTCATGTATGTATGCAACAACGGTAGACTGCTACACCAAGTCCATGACAGCAAGGACTGTCATTGTATGGCTTGTGGCAATGGATCGTAGGCAGGTGACGACAACGCACTTGCCCTTTACATTGAGTGTTGCTGATTGTGTGCCCTTGCTAGGGAGGACAAACGCGTAGTGGTGGGGCTTGCCACTAGTGGCATGCGGCGAGTAGGGTTTCTTGACACATAGACACGAGTATCCCCTTGTGAACCTAGCCATCCAGTGTGGTTCGCACCCTCTGTAGGGGTCCACATATGCCATGGCCAATCGCCACTCAAGTTGGGGCGGCCATCGGGGCGCCTACAGAGTGGCTACACTCGGTGCCTCAGGCTTCCTTGTCGACACACCTAGTTGGGAGACTAGGAAAACACTCCTAGATGCCTAGTTAGGGAGAGGGGCGTATGCTTAGCCCCATTAACCGTATCTTGGTCGATGGTTTAAATTGGTCCAGAAGCATATGGAACCCTAGTTCCCATGACACTGACAATTAAATTCATTATGAAACATGTTTTGTAATATATATATATATATATATATATATATATATATATATATATATATATATATATATATATATATATATATATAACTCTTTTAATTTCAGATGATGTATTTTCATATAAATATTTTCTTGTGAAAGTGTTATTATATTAAAGGTTGTGTGAATGCCCTAATAATAATGATGGTGAATTTGTTTGTAGTCGGAGGAAGTACAAAATAAGGCAAGAGAAGAAAAATGAGATCCAATCCATGCGGAGATTCCTAAGACATTTAATTTGGTCAAAACTTAATGCTTCGTCCAAGGGATCAAAACATAAACATATGAGACAATAACTTGGAAGCATATGACTTCATGATTTAAAAATGTCTACATTTTTTCCCATGCTCGCTCCTCTTTCAGTTCATTGGTGTGAAATTTTCAACAAGAGGGACCATCATTCATGAGTTGTTTGTGTTGTCTTGTTCAACGACTCTCCTGATTCCAGTAACGAATACATATATAACACAAACTTGAACTACTACTATATATGAAAGGAATCTCCAACTCCTAGAGGAATACATTTATACTTAGTTAAAGTGGACATGACGTTGGACTTTAGCTAGATCCCTTTTTAGTTTATGTATGGAGAGATACGGCCTAGTTAGCGTGTGTGTGCTCAAGTCTTATTAATCGCGCTTGTGTACAAAATAGTGATACTTAAGTAACCCTGCATGATGCCGGCCGGCACGCCTAACTAGAACAAATTAACCTATACTACGGTTCTTGCTTTGCATTAGATGCAAATGCTAGCTAGATGTCACAAACTCAGCATATGCATGAAGGTCGCTAGTGTTGCAAGTCTAATGATAGAAAGAAAACAAAGTTGAATAAACATATATATACTGCTGCTCTGCTCCCAACAGCAGTAGCAACATACAAGAGAACAAATCATCAGCTTGGCCTTGTTTAGATACTCAAATTCACTCTCAAATTCCACTATGCAAAAAGAAGATTTCCCATCACATCGAAATGTTGGCACATATATGGAATACTAAATGTAGATGAAATTAAAAACTAATTGTACAGTTTTGTTGTACTTTGCGAGACGAATATTTTAAACCTAATTAATCAATATTTGGACAATTATTACCAAATAAAAACAAAATTGCTACAGTGTGACGGGACATTTACTATGCAAAGTTTGGATCCCAAATTTGGGATCTAAACAAGGCCCTTATATATATGCAGGCCGAGTATTTTGTTATATATTCTGATGAACTGGACAAGAACGATGGGGGCTTAAACAAATGGGAGACGCATACCATGCATTAGGAAAGATTCCAGCATCAGGCAGTGTTAATAAGATCCCTGCAAGTAGTTGTGTGCCCATGCAAATGCAGGACCACAGCAAAGATTAAAAGAACAGAGGAGGGAAACAATGAAGAAAGAAGGCAAGGACCAGCACTGCAGGAGCAAATACAATGAACGCGAGCGAAAAGAGACAGAGTTTGTTGGTGTCAGGTGTGTGTGTGTGTGTGTTTTGTTTGCATCCGCACTGCTGATCAACCATAGACAATTTGGTTGGTAATAGTCCATCTGTCAAGAAGCAACAAGAGATGATGATGATGAGAGACCTGTGCTAGATCTTCAATTTGCATCCTCGGACCACTTACTATACTTCCAAAATGCAAGACATGAAGAGATGGGATCAACTACTGGTTAATCATTCGTGGAAGTATGTTCGCAAAAAAAAAACATTCGTGGAAGT